>CAXIWN010000028.1:0-204443 GCA_964036215.1 Oscheius sp. DF5033 | reverse complement strand
GGCGATCGCCAAAAATCCAAATCGCCAAAAATCCAAATCGCCAAAAATCCAAATCGCCAAAAATCCAAATCGCCAGAAATCCAAATCGCCAAAAATCCAAATCGCCAAAAATCCAAATCGCCAAAATTGGCGATCGCCAAAAATCCAAATCGCCAAAAATCCAAATCGCCAAAAATCCAAATCGCCAAAATTGGCGATCGCCAAAACTCCAAATCGCCAAAAATCCAAATCGCCAAAAATCCAAATCGCCAAAAATCCAAATCGCCAAAAATCCAAATCGCCAAAAATCCAAATCGCCAAAATTGGCGATCGCCAAAAATCCAAATCGCCAAAAATCCAAATCGCCAAAAATCCAAATCGCCAAAAATCCAAATCGCCAAAAATCCAAATCGCCAAAAATCCAAATCGCCAAAAATCCAAATCGCCAGAAATCCAAATCGCCAAAAATCCAAATCGCCAAAAATCCAAATCGCCAAAAATCCAAATCGCCAAAAATCCAAATCGCCAAAATTGGCGATCGCCAAAAATCCAAATCGCCAAAAATCCAAATCGCCAAAAATCCAAATCGCCAAAAATCCAAATCGCCAAAATTGGCGATCGCCAAAAATCCAAATCGCCAAAATTGGCGATCGCCAAAATTCCAAGTCGCCAAAATTCCAAATCGCCAAAATTGGCGATCGCCAAAAATCGAAATCGCCAAAAATCGAAATCGCCAAAAATCCAAATCGCCAAAAATCCAAATCGCCAAAAATCCAAATCGCCAAAATTGGCGATCGCCAAAAATCCAAATCGCCAAAAATCCAAATCGCCAAAATTGGCGATCGCCAAAAATCCAAATCGCCAAAAATCCAAATCGCCAAAATTGGCGATCGCCAAAAATCCAAATCGCCAAAAATCCAAATCGCCAAAAATCCAAATCGCCAAAAATCCAAATCGCCAAAAATCCAAATCGCCAAAAATCCAAATCGCCAAAAATCCAAATCGCCAAAATTGGCGATCGCCAAAAATCCAAATCGCCAAAAATCCAAATCGCCAAAATTGGCGATCGCCAAAAATCCAAATCGCCAAAAATCCAAATCGCCAAAAATCCAAATCGCCAAAAATCCAAATCGCCAAAAATCCAAATCGCCAAAAATCCAAATCGCCAGAAATCCAAATCGCCAAAAATCCAAATCGCCAAAAATCCAAATCGCCAAAAATCCAAATCGCCAAAAATCCAAATCGCCAAAATTGGCGATCGCCAAAAATCCAAATCGCCAAAAATCCAAATCGCCAAAAATCCAAATCGCCAAAAATCCAAATCGCCAAAATTGGCGATCGCCAAAAATCCAAATCGCCAAAATTGGCGATCGCCAAAATTCCAAGTCGCCAAAATTCCAAATCGCCAAAATTGGCGATCGCCAAAAATCGAAATCGCCAAAAATCGAAATCGCCAAAAATCCAAATCGCCAAAAATCCAAATCGCCAAAAATCCAAATCGCCAAAATTGGCGATCGCCAAAAATCCAAATCGCCAAAATTGGCGATCGCCAAAAATCCAAATCGCCAAAAATCCAAATCGCCAAAAATCCAAATCGCCAAAATTGGCGATCGCCAAAAATCCAAATCGCCAAAAATCCAAATCGCCAAAAATCGAAATCGCCAAAAATCCAAATCGCCAAAAATCCAAATCGCCAAAAATCCAAATCGCCAAAAATCCAAATCGCCAAAAATCGAAATCGCCAAAAATCCAAATCGCCAAAAATCCAAATCGCCAAAAATCCAAATCGCCAAAAATCCAAATCGCCAAAATTGGCGATCGCCAAAAATCCAAATCGCCAAAAATCCAAATCGCCAAAAATCCAAATCGCCAAAAATCCAAATCGCCAAAAATCCAAATCGCCAAAATTGGCGATCGCCAAAAATCCAAATCGCCAAAATTGGCGATCGCCAAAAATCCAAATCGCCAAAAATCCAAATCGCCAAAAATCCAAATCGCCAAAAATCCAAATCGCCAAAAATCCAAATCGCCAAAATTGGCGATCGCCAAAAATCCAAATCGCCAAAAATCCAAATCGCCAAAATTGGCGATCGCCAAAAATTCAAGTCGCCAAAAATCCAAATCGCCAAAAATCCAAATCGCCAAAAATCCAAATCGCCAAAAATCCAAATCGCCAAAATTGGCGATCGCCAAAAATCCAAATCGCCAAAAATCCAAATCGCCAAAAATCCAAATCGCCAAAATTGGCGATCGCCAAAAATCCAAATCGCCAAAAATCCAAATCGCCAAAAATCCAAATCGCCAAAAATCCAAATCGCCAAAAATCCAAATCGCCAAAAATCCAAATCGCCAAAAATCCAAATCGCCAAAAATCCAAATCGCCAAAATTGGCGATCGCCAAAATTCCAAATCGCCAAAATTGGCGATCGCCAAAAAACCAAATCGCCAAAAATCCAAATCGCCAAAAATCCAAATCGCCAAAAATCCAAATCGCCAAAAATCCAAATCGCCAAAAATCCAAATCGCCAAAAATCCAAATCGCCAAAATTGGCGATCGCCAAAAATCCAAATCGCCAAAAATCCAAATCGCCAAAAATCCAAATCGCCAAAATTGGCGATCGCCAAAATTCCAAATCGCCAAAATTGGCGATCGCCAAAAAACCAAATCGCCAAAAATCCAAATCGCCAAAAATCCAAATCGCCAAAAATCCAAATCGCCAAAATTGGCGATCGCCAAAAATCCAAATCGCCAAAAATCCAAATCGCCAAAAATCCAAATCGCCAGAAATCCAAATCGCCAAAAATCCAAATCGCCAAAAATCCAAATCGCCAAAATTGGCGATCGCCAAAAATCCAAATCGCCAAAAATCCAAATCGCCAAAAATCCAAATCGCCAAAAATCCAAATCGCCAAAAGTCCAAATCGCCAAAAATCCAAATCGCCAAAAATCCAAATCGCCAAAATTGGCGATCGCCAAACATCCAAATCGCCAAAAATCCAAATCGCCAAAAATCCAAATCGCCAAAAATCCAAATCGCCAAAATTGGCGATCGCCAAAAATCCAAATCGCCAAAAATTCAAATCGCCAAAAATCCAAATCGCCAAAATTGGCGATCGCCAAAAATCCAAATCGCCAAAAATCCAAATCGCCAAAAATCCAAATCGCAAAAAATCCAAATCGCCAAAAATCCAAATCGCCAAAAATCCAAATCGCCAAAAATCCAAATCGCCAAAATTGGCGATCGCCAAAAATCCAAATCGCCAAAATTGGCGATCGCCAAAAATCCAAATCGCCAAAAATCCAAATCGCCAAAAATCCAAATCGCCAAAAATCCAAATCGCCAAAAATCCAAATCGCCAAAAATCCAAATCGCCAAAAATCCAAATCGCCAAAAATCCAAATCGCCAAAATTGGCGATCGCCAAAAATCCAAATCGCCAAAAATCCAAATCGCCAAAAATCCAAATCGCCAAAAATCCAAATCGCCAAAATTGGCGATCGCCAAAAATCCAAATCGCCAAAAATCCAAATCGCCAAAATTGGCGATCGCCAAAAATTCAAGTCGCCAAAAATCCAAATCGCCAAAAATCCAAATCGCCAAAAATCCAAATCGCCAAAAATCCAAATCGCCAAAATTGGCGATCGCCAAAAATCCAAATCGCCAAAATTGGCGATCGCCAAAAATCCAAATCGCCAAAATTGGCGATCGCCAAAAATCCAAATCGCCAAAATTGGCGATCGCCAAAAATCCAAATCGCCAAAAATCCAAATCGCCAAAAATCCAAATCGCCAAAAATCCAAATCGCCAAAAATCCAAATCGCCAAAAATCCAAATCGCCAAAATTGGCGATCGCCAAAATTCCAAATCGCCAAAATTGGCGATCGCCAAAAAACCAAATCGCCAAAAATCCAAATCGCCAAAAATCCAAATCGCCAAAAATCCAAATCGCCAAAAATCCAAATCGCCAAAATTGGCGATCGCCAAAAATCCAAATCGCCAAAAATCCAAATCGCCAAAATTGGCGATCGCCAAAAATCCAAATCGCCAAAAATCCAAATCGCCAAAAATCCAAATCGCCAGAAATCCAAATCGCCAAAAATCCAAATCGCCAAAAATCCAAATCGCCAAAATTGGCGATCGCCAAAAATCCAAATCGCCAAAAATCCAAATCGCCAAAAATCCAAATCGCCAAAAGTCCAAATCGCCAAAAATCCAAATCGCCAAAAATCCAAATCGCCAAAATTGGCGATCGCCAAACATCCAAATCGCCAAAAATCCAAATCGCCAAAAATCCAAATCGCCAAAAATCCAAATCGCCAAAATTGGCGATCGCCAAAAATCCAAATCGCCAAAAATTCAAATCGCCAAAAATCCAAATCGCCAAAATTGGCGATCGCCAAAAATCCAAATCGCCAAAAATCCAAATCGCCAAAAATCCAAATCGCAAAAAATCCAAATCGCCAAAAATCCAAATCGCCAAAAATCCAAATCGCCAAAAATCCAAATCGCCAAAATTGGCGATCGCCAAAAATCCAAATCGCCAAAAATCCAAATCGCCAAAAATCCAAATCGCCAGAAATCCAAATCGCCAAAAATCCAAATCGCCAAAAATCCAAATCGCCAAAAATCCAAATCGCCAAAAATCCAAATCGCCAAAAATCCAAATCGCCAAAATTGGCGATCGCCAAAAATCCAAATCGCCAAAAATCCAAATCGCCAAAATTGGCGATCGCCAAAAATCCAAACCGCCAAAAATCCAAATCGCCAAAAATCCAAATCGCCAAAATTGGCGATCGCCAAAAATCCAAATCGCCAAAATTGGCGATCGCCAAAAATCCAAATCGCCAAAAATCCAAATCGCCAAAAATCCAAATCGCAAAAAATCCAAATCGCCAAAAATCCAAATCGCCAAAAATCCAAATCGCCAAAAATCCAAATCGCCAAAATTGGCGATCGCCAAAAATCCAAATCGCCAAAATTGGCGATCGCCAAAAATCCAAATCGCCAAAATTGGCGATCGCCAAAAATCCAAATCGCAAAAAATCCAAATCGCCAAAAATCCAAATCGCCAAAAATCCAAATCGCCAAAAATCCAAATCGCCAAAATTGGCGATCGCCAAAAATCCAAATCGCCAAAATTGGCGATCGCCAAAAATCCAAATCGCCAAAAATCCAAATCGCCAAAAATCCAAATCGCCAAAAATCCAAATCGCCAAAAATCCAAATCGCCAAAAATCCAAATCGCCAAAAATCCAAATCGCCAAAAATCCAAATCGCCAAAATTGGCGATCGCCAAAAATCCAAATCGCCAAAAATCCAAATCGCCAAAATTGGCGATCGCCAAAAATCCAAACCGCCAAAAATCCAAATCGCCAAAAATCCAAATCGCCAAAATTGGCGATCGCCAAAAATCCAAATCGCCAAAATTGGCGATCGCCAAAAATCCAAATCGCCAAAAATCCAAATCGCCAAAAATCCAAATCGCAAAAAATCCAAATCGCCAAAAATCCAAATCGCCAAAAATCCAAATCGCCAAAAATCCAAATCGCCAAAATTGGCGATCGCCAAAAATCCAAATCGCCAAAATTGGCGATCGCCAAAAATCCAAATCGCCAAAAATCCAAATCGCCAAAAATCCAAATCGCCAAAAATCCAAATCGCCAAAAATCCAAATCGCCAAAAATCCAAATCGCCAAAAATCCAAATCGCCAAAAATCCAAATCGCCAAAATTGGCGATCGCCAAAAATCCAAATCGCCAAAAATCCAAATCGCCAAAAATCCAAATCGCCAAAAATCCAAATCGCCAAAATTGGCGATCGCCAAAAATCCAAATCGCCAAAAATCCAAATCGCCAAAATTGGCGATCGCCAAAAATTCAAGTCGCCAAAAATCCAAATCGCCAAAAATCCAAATCGCCAAAAATCCAAATCGCCAAAAATCCAAATCGCCAAAATTGGCGATCGCCAAAAATCCAAATCGCCAAAAATCCAAATCGCCAAAAATCCAAATCGCCAAAAATCCAAATCGCCAAAAATCCAAATCGCCAAAAATCCAAATCGCCAAAAATCCAAATCGCCAAAATTGGCGATCGCCAAAATTCCAAATCGCCAAAATTGGCGATCGCCAAAAAACCAAATCGCCAAAAATCCAAATCGCCAAAAATCCAAATCGCCAAAAATCCAAATCGCCAAAAATCCAAATCGCCAAAATTGGCGATCGCCAAAAATCCAAATCGCCAAAAATCCAAATCGCCAAAAATCCAAATCGCCAAAATTGGCGATCGCCAAAATTCCAAATCGCCAAAATTGGCGATCGCCAAAAAACCAAATCGCCAAAAATCCAAATCGCCAAAAATCCAAATCGCCAAAAATCCAAATCGCCAAAAATCCAAATCGCCAAAATTGGCGATCGCCAAAAATCCAAATCGCCAAAAATCCAAATCGCCAAAATTGGCGATCGCCAAAAATCCAAATCGCCAAAAATCCAAATCGCCAAAAATCCAAATCGCCAGAAATCCAAATCGCCAAAAATCCAAATCGCCAAAAATCCAAATCGCCAAAATTGGCGATCGCCAAAAATCCAAATCGCCAAAAATCCAAATCGCCAAAAGTCCAAATCGCCAAAAATCCAAATCGCCAAAAATCCAAATCGCCAAAATTGGCGATCGCCAAACATCCAAATCGCCAAAAATCCAAATCGCCAAAAATCCAAATCGCCAAAAATCCAAATCGCCAAAATTGGCGATCGCCAAAAATCCAAATCGCCAAAAATTCAAATCGCCAAAAATCCAAATCGCCAAAATTGGCGATCGCCAAAAATCCAAATCGCCAAAAATCCAAATCGCCAAAAATCCAAATCGCAAAAAATCCAAATCGCCAAAAATCCAAATCGCCAAAAATCCAAATCGCCAAAAATCCAAATCGCCAAAATTGGCGATCGCCAAAAATCCAAATCGCCAAAAATCCAAATCGCCAAAAATCCAAATCGCCAAAAATCCAAATCGCCAAAAATCCAAATCGCCAAAAATCCAAATCGCCAAAAATCCAAATCGCCAAAATTGGCGATCGCCAAAAATCCAAATCGCCAAAAATCCAAATCGCCAAAAATCCAAATCGCCAAAATTGGCGATCGCCAAAAATCCAAACCGCCAAAAATCCAAATCGCCAAAAATCCAAATCGCCAAAAATCCAAATCGCCAAAAATCCAAATCGCCAAAAATCCAAATCGCCAAAATTGGCGATCGCCAAAAATCCAAATCGCCAAAAATCCAAATCGCCAAAAATCCAAATCGCCAAAAATCCAAATCGCCAAAAGTCCAAATCGCCAAAAATCCAAATCGCCAAAAATCCAAATCGCCAAAATTGGCGATCGCCAAACATCCAAATCGCCAAAAATCCAAATCGCCAAAAATCCAAATCGCCAAAAATCCAAATCGCCAAAATTGGCGATCGCCAAAAATCCAAATCGCCAAAAATTCAAATCGCCAAAAATCCAAATCGCCAAAATTGGCGATCGCCAAAAATCCAAATCGCCAAAAATCCAAATCGCCAAAAATCCAAATCGCAAAAAATCCAAATCGCCAAAAATCCAAATCGCCAAAAATCCAAATCGCCAAAAATCCAAATCGCCAAAATTGGCGATCGCCAAAAATCCAAATCGCCAAAAATCCAAATCGCCAAAAATCCAAATCGCCAGAAATCCAAATCGCCAAAAATCCAAATCGCCAAAAATCCAAATCGCCAAAAATCCAAATCGCCAAAAATCCAAATCGCCAAAAATCCAAATCGCCAAAAATCCAAATCGCCAAAAATCCAAATCGCCAAAAATCCAAATCGCCAAAAATCCAAATCGCCAAAATTGGCGATCGCCAAAAATCCAAACCGCCAAAAATCCAAATCGCCAAAATTGGCGATCGCCAAAAATCCAAATCGCCAAAAATCCAAATCGCCAAAAATCCAAATCGCCAAAATTGGCGATCGCCAAAAATCCAAATCGCCAAAATTGGCGATCGCCAAAAATCCAAATCGCCAAAAATCCAAATCGCCAAAAATCCAAATCGCCAAAAATCCAAATCGCCAAAAATCCAAATCGCCAAAAATCCAAATCGCCAAAAATCCAAATCGCCAAAATTGGCGATCGCCAAAAATCCAAATCGCCAAAAATCCAAATCGCCAAAATTGGCGATCGCCAAAAATCCAAATCGCCAAAAATCCAAATCGCTAAAAATCCAAATCGCCAAAATTGGCGATCGCCAAAAATCCAAATCGCCAAAAATCCAAATCGCTAAAAATCCAAATCGCCAAAAATCCAAATCGCCAAAAATCCAAATCGCCAAAAATCCAAATCGCCAAAATTGGCGATCGCCAAAAATCCAAATCGCCAAAAATCCAAATCGCCAAAATTGGCGATCGCCAAAAATCCAAATCGCCAAAAATCCAAATCGCCAAAAATCCAAATCGCCAAAATTGGCGATCGCCAAAAATCCAAATCGCCAAAAATCCAAATCGCCAAAATTGGCGATCGCCAAAAATCCAAATCGCCAAAAATCCAAATCGCCAAAATTGGCGATCGCCAAAAATCCAAATCGCCAAAAATCCAAATCGCCAAAAATCCAAATCGCCAAAATTGCCGATCGCCAAAAATCCAAATCGCCAAAATTGGCGATCGCCAAAAATCCAAATCGCCAAAAATCCAAATCGCCAAAATTGGCGATCGCCAAAAATCCAAATCGCCAAAAATCCAAATCGCCAAAAATCCAGATCGCCAAAAATCCAAATCGCCAAAATTGGCGATCGCCAAAAATCCAAATCGCCAAAAATCCAAATCGCCAAAAATCCAAATCGCCAAAAATCCAAATCGCCAAAAATCCAAATCGCCAAAAATCCAAATCGCCAAAAATCCAAATCGCCAAAATTGGCGATCGCCAAAAATCCAAATCGCCAAAAATCCAAATCGCCAAAAATCCAAATCGCCAAAAATCCAAATCGCCAAAAATCCAAATCGCCAAAATTGGCGATCGCCAAAAATCCAAATCGCCAAAAATCCAAATCGCCAAAAATCCAAATCGCCAAAAATCCAAATCGCCAAAATTGGCGATCGCCAAAAATCCAAATCGCCAAAAATCCAAATCGCCAAAATTGGCGATCGCCAAAAATCCAAATCGCCAAAAATCCAAATCGCCAAAATTGGCGATCGCCAAAAATCCAAATCGCCAAAAATCCAAATCGCCAAAAATCCAAATCGCCAAAATTGGCGATCGCCAAAAATCCAAATCGCCAAAATTGGCGATCGCCAAAAATCCAAATCGCCAAAAATCCAAATCGCCAAAATTGGCGATCGCCAAAAATCCAAATCGCCAAAAATCCAAATCGCCAAAAATCCAGATCGCCAAAAATCCAAATCGCCAAAATTGGCGATCGCCAAAAATCCAAATCGCCAAAAATCCAAATCGCCAAAAATCCAAATCGCCAAAAATCCAAATCGCCAAAAATCCAAATCGCCAAAAATCCAAATCGCCGAAATTGGCGATCGCCAAAAATCCAAATCGCCAAAATTGGCGATCGCCAAAAATCCAAATCGCCAAAAATCCAAATCGCCAAAAATCCAAATCGCCAAAAATCCAAATCGCCAAAATTGGCGATCGCCAAAAATCCAAATCGCCAAAAATCCAAATCGCCAAAATTGGCGATCGCCAAAAATCCAAATCGCCAAAAATCCAAATCGCCAAAAATCCAAATCGCCAAAAATCCAAATCGCCAAAATTGGCGATCGCCAAAAATCCAAATCGCCAAAAGTCCAAATCGCCAAAATTGGCGATCGCCAAAAATCCAAATCGCCAAAAATCCAAATCGCCAAAATTGGCGATCGCCAAAAATCCAAATCGCCAAAAGTCCAAATCGCCAAAATTGGCGATCGCCAAAAATCCAAATCGCCAAAAATCCAAATCGCCAAAAATCCAAATCGCCAAAAATCCAAATCGCCATAAATCCAAATCGCCAAAATTGGCGATCGCCAAAAATCCAAATCGCCAAAATTGGCGATCGCCAAAAATCCAAATCGCCAAAAATCCAAATCGCCAAAAATCCAAATCGCCAAAATTGGCGATCGCCAAAAATCCAAATCGCCAAAAATCCAAATCGCCAAAATTGGCGATCGCCAAAAATCCAAATCCCCAAAATTGGCGATCGCCAAAAATCCAAATCGCCAAAAATCCAAATCGCCAAAATTGGCGATCGCCAATAATCCAAATCGCCAAAATTGGCGATCGCCAAAAATCCAAATCGCCAAAAATCCAAATCGCCAAAAATCCAAATCGCCAGAAATCCAAATCGCCAAAAATCCAAATCGCCAAAAATCCAAATCGCCAAAATTGGCGATCGCCAAAAATCCAAATCGCCAAAAATCCAAATCGCCAAAAATCCAAATCGCCAAAAGTCCAAATCGCCAAAATTGGCGATCGCCAAAAATCCAAATCGCCAAAAATCCAAATCGCCAAAATTGGCGATCGCCAATAATCCAAATCGCCAATAATCCAAATCGCCAAAAATCCAAATCGCCAAAAATCCAAATCGCCAAAAGTCCAAATCGCCAAAATTGGCGATCGCCAAAAATCCAAATCGCCAAAAGTCCAAATCGCCAAAATTGGCGATCGCCAATAATCCAAATCGCCAATAATCCAAATCGCCAAAATTGGCGATCGCCAAAAATCCAAATCGCCAAAAATCCAAATCGCCAAAAATCCAAATCGCCATAAATCCAAATCGCCAAAATTGGCGATCGCCAAAAATCCAAATCGCCAAAAATCCAAATCGCCAAAAATCCAAATCGCCAAAATTGGCGATCGCCAAAAATCCAAATCGCCAAAAATCCAAATCGCCAAAATTGGCGATCGCCAAAAATCCAAATCGCCAAAAGTCCAAATCGCCAAAAATCCAAATCGCCAAAAATCCAAATCGCCAAAATTGGCGATCGCCAAAAATCCAAATCGCCAAAAGTCCAAATCGCCAAAATTGGCGATCGCCAATAATCCAAATCGCCAATAATCCAAATCGCCAAAATTGGCGATCGCCAAAAATCCAAATCGCCAAAAATCCAAATCGCCAAAAATCCAAATCGCCATAAATCCAAATCGCCAAAATTGGCGATCGCCAAAAATCCAAATCGCCAAAATTGGCGATCGCCAAAAATCCAAATCGCCAAAAATCCAAATCGCCAAAAATCCAAATCGCCAAAATTGGCGATCGCCAAAAATCCAAATCGCCAAAAATCCAAATCGCCAAAATTGGCGATCGCCAAAAATCCAAATCGCCAAAATTGGCGATCGCCAAAAATCCAAATCGCCAAAAATCCAAATCGCCAAAATTGGCGATCGCCAATAATCCAAATCGCCAAAAATCCAAATCGCCAAAATTGGCGATCGCCAAAAATCCAAATCGCCAAAAATCCAAATCGCCAAAAATCCAAATCGCCAAAATTGGCGATCGCCAAAAATCCAAATCGCCAAAAATCCAAATCGCCAAAAATCCAAATCGCCAAAAATCCAAATCGCCAAAATTGGCGATCGCCAAAAATCCAAATCGCCAAAAATCCAAATCGCCAAAATTGGCGATCGCCAAAAATTCCAAATCGCCATAAATCCAAATCGCCAAAAATCCAAATCGCCAAAAATCCAAATCGCCAAAATTGGCGATCGCCAAAAATCCAAATCGCCAAAATTGACGATCGCCAAAAATCCAAATCGCCAAAATTGGCGATCGCCAAAAATCCAAATCGCCAAAAATCCAAATCGCCGAAATTGGCGATCGCCAAAAATCCAAATCGCCAAAAATCCAAATCGCCAAAAATCCAAATCGCCAAAAATCCAAATCGCCAAAAATCCAAATCGCCAAAAATCCAAATCGCCAAAAATCCAAATCGCCAAAATTGGCGATCGCCAAAAATCCAAATCGCCAAAAATCCAAATCGCCAAAAATCCAAATCGCCAAAAATCCAAATCGCCAAAAATCCAAATCGCCAAAAATCCAAATCGCCAAAATTGGCGATCGCCAAAAATCCAAATCGCCAAAAATCCAAATCTCCAAAAATCCAAATCGCCAAAATTGGTGATCGCCAAAAATCCAAATCGCCAAAAATCCAAATCGCCAAAAATCCAAATCGCCAAAAATCCAAATCGCCAAAATTGGCGATCGCCAAAAATCCAAATCGCCAAAAATCCAAATCGCCAAAAATCCAAATCGCCAAAAATCCAAATCGCCAAAATTGGCGATCGCCAAAAATCCAAATCGCCAAAAATCCAAATCGCCAAAAATCCAAATCGCCGAAATTGGCGATCGCCAAAAATCCAAATCGCCAAAATTGGCGATCGCCAAAAATCCAAATCGCCAAAATTGGCGATCGCCAAAAATCCAAATCGCCAAAAATCCAAATCGCCAAAAATCCAAATCGCCAAAAATCCAAATCGCCAAAATTGGCGATCGCCAAAAATCCAAGTCGCCAAAAATCCAAATCGCCAAAATTGGCGATCGCCAAAAATCCAAATCGCCAAAAATCCAAATCGCCAAAAATCCAAATCGCCAAAAATCCAAATCGCCAAAAATCCAAATCGCCAAAAATCCAAATCGCCAAAAATCCAAATCGCCAAAATTGGCGATCGCCAAAAATCCAAATCGCCAAAATTGGCGATCGCCAAAAATCCAAATCGCCAAAATTGGCGATCGCCAAAAATCCAAATCGCCAAAAATCCAAATCGCCAAAAATCCAAATCGCCAAAAATCCAAATCGCCAAAAATCCAAATCGCCAAAATTGGCGATCGCCAAAAATCCAAATCGCCAAAATTGGCGATCGCCAAAAATCCAAATCGCCAAAAATCCAAATCGCCAAAATTGGCGATCGCCAAAAATCCAAATCGCCAAAAATCCAAATCGCCAAAAATCCAAATCGCCAAAAATCCAAATCGCCAAAATTGGCGATCGCCAAAAATCCAAATCGCCAAAAATCCAAATCGCCAAAATTGGCGATCGCCAAAAATTCCAAATCGCCATAAATCCAAATCGCCAAAAATCCAAATCGCCAAAAATCCAAATCGCCAAAATTGGCGATCGCCAAAAATCCAAATCGCCAAAATTGTTGGCGATCGCCAAAAATCCAAATCGCCAAAAATCCAAATCGCCAAAAATCCAAATCGCCAAAAATCCAAATCGCCAAAAATCCAAATCGCCAAAAATCCAAATCGCCAAAAATCCAAATCGCCAAAAATCCAAATCGCCAAAATTGGCGATCGCCAAAAATCCAAATCGCCAAAAATTCAAATCGCCAAAAATCCAAATCGCCAAAATTGGCGATCGCCAAAAATCCAAATCGCCAAAAATCCAAATCGCCAAAAATCCAAATCGCCAAAAATCCAAATCGCCAAAAATCCAAATCGCCAAAAATCCAAATCGCCAAAAATCCAAATCGCCAAAATTGGCGATCGCCAAAATTCCAAATCGCCAAAATTGGCGATCGCCAAAAAACCAAATCGCCAAAAATCCAAATCGCCAAAAATCCAAATCGCCAAAAATCCAAATCGCCAAAAATCCAAATCGCCAAAATTGGCGATCGCCAAAAATCCAAATCGCCAAAAATCCAAATCGCCAAAAATCCAAATCGCCAAAATTGGCGATCGCCAAAATTCCAAATCGCCAAAATTGGCGATCGCCAAAAAACCAAATCGCCAAAAATCCAAATCGCCAAAAATCCAAATCGCCAAAAATCCAAATCGCCAAAAATCCAAATCGCCAAAATTGGCGATCGCCAAAAATCCAAATCGCCAAAAATCCAAATCGCCAAAAATCCAAATCGCAAAAAATCCAAATCGCCAAAAATCCAAATCGCCAAAATTGGCGATCGCCAAAAATCCAAATCGCCAAAAATCCAAATCGCCAAAATTGGCGATCGCCAAAAATCCAAATCGCCAAAAATCCAAATCGCCAAAAATCCAAATCGCCAGAAATCCAAATCGCCAAAAATCCAAATCGCCAAAAATCCAAATCGCCAAAAATCCAAATCGCCAAAAATCCAAATCGCCAAAATTGGCGATCGCCAAACATCCAAATCGCCAAAAATCCAAATCGCCAAAAATCCAAATCGCCAAAAATCCAAATCGCCAAAATTGGCGATCGCCAAAAATCCAAATCGCCAAAAATTCAAATCGCCAAAAATCCAAATCGCCAAAATTGGCGATCGCCAAAAATCCAAATCGCCAAAAATCCAAATCGCCAAAAATCCAAATCGCAAAAAATCCAAATCGCCAAAAATCCAAATCGCCAAAAATCCAAATCGCCAAAAATCCAAATCGCCAAAATTGGCGATCGCCAAAAATCCAAATCGCCAAAATTGGCGATCGCCAAAAATCCAAATCGCCAAAAATCCAAATCGCCAAAAATCCAAATCGCCAAAAATCCAAATCGCCAAAAATCCAAATCGCCAAAAATCCAAATCGCCAAAAATCCAAATCGCCAAAAATCCAAATCGCCAAAAATCCAAATCGCCAAAAATCCAAATCGCCAAAAATCCAAATCGCCAAAAATCCAAATCGCCAAAAATCCAAATCGCCAAAATTGGCGATCGCCAAAAATCCAAATCGCCAAAAATCCAAATCGCCAAAATTGGCGATCGCCAAAAATTCAAGTCGCCAAAAATCCAAATCGCCAAAAATCCAAATCGCCAAAAATCCAAATCGCCAAAAATCCAAATCGCCAAAATTGGCGATCGCCAAAAATCCAAATCGCCAAAAATCCAAATCGCCAAAAATCCAAATCGCCAAAATTGGCGATCGCCAAAAATCCAAATCGCCAAAAATCCAAATCGCCAAAAATCCAAATCGCCAAAAATCCAAATCGCCAAAAATCCAAATCGCCAAAAATCCAAATCGCCAAAAATCCAAATCGCCAAAATTGGCGATCGCCAAAATTCCAAATCGCCAAAATTGGCGATCGCCAAAAAACCAAATCGCCAAAAATCCAAATCGCCAAAAATCCAAATCGCCAAAAATCCAAATCGCCAAAAATCCAAATCGCCAAAATTGGCGATCGCCAAAAATCCAAATCGCCAAAAATCCAAATCGCCAAAAATCCAAATCGCAAAAAATCCAAATCGCCAAAAATCCAAATCGCCAAAATTGGCGATCGCCAAAAATCCAAATCGCCAAAAATCCAAATCGCCAAAATTGGCGATCGCCAAAAATCCAAATCGCCAAAAATCCAAATCGCCAAAAATCCAAATCGCCAGAAATCCAAATCGCCAAAAATCCAAATCGCCAAAATTGGCGATCGCCAAAAATCCAAATCGCCAAAAATCCAAATCGCCAAAAATCCAAATCGCCAAAATTGGCGATCGCCAAAATTCCAAATCGCCAAAATTGGCGATCGCCAAAAAACCAAATCGCCAAAAATCCAAATCGCCAAAAATCCAAATCGCCAAAAATCCAAATCGCCAAAAATCCAAATCGCCAAAATTGGCGATCGCCAAAAATCCAAATCGCCAAAAATCCAAATCGCCAAAAATCCAAATCGCAAAAAATCCAAATCGCCAAAAATCCAAATCGCCAAAATTGGCGATCGCCAAAAATCCAAATCGCCAAAAATCCAAATCGCCAAAATTGGCGATCGCCAAAAATCCAAATCGCCAAAAATCCAAATCGCCAAAAATCCAAATCGCCAGAAATCCAAATCGCCAAAAATCCAAATCGCCAAAAATCCAAATCGCCAAAAGTCCAAATCGCCAAAAATCCAAATCGCCAAAAATCCAAATCGCCAAAATTGGCGATCGCCAAACATCCAAATCGCCAAAAATCCAAATCGCCAAAAATCCAAATCGCCAAAATTGGCGATCGCCAAAAATCCAAATCGCCAAAAATTCAAATCGCCAAAAATCCAAATCGCCAAAATTGGCGATCGCCAAAAATCCAAATCGCCAAAAATCCAAATCGCCAAAAATCCAAATCGCAAAAAATCCAAATCGCCAAAAATCCAAATCGCCAAAAATCCAAATCGCCAAAATTGGCGATCGCCAAAAATCCAAATCGCCAAAAATCCAAATCGCCAAAAATCCAAATCGCCAGAAATCCAAATCGCCAAAAATCCAAATCGCCAAAATTGGCGATCGCCAAAAATCCAAATCGGCAAAAATCCAAATCGCCAAAAATCCAAATCGCCAAAAATCCAAATCGCCAAAAATCCAAATCGCCAAAAATCCAAATCGCCAAAAATCCAAATCGCCAAAAATCCAAATCGCCAAAATTGGCGATCGCCAAAAATCCAAATCGCCAAAAATCCAAATCGCCAAAAATCCAAATCGCCAAAATTGGCGATCGCCAAAAATCCAAACCGCCAAAAATCCAAATCGCCAAAATTGGCGATCGCCAAAAATCCAAATCGCCAAAAATCCAAATCGCCAAAAATCCAAATCGCCAAAAATCCAAATCGCCAAAAATCCAAATCGCCAAAATTGGCGATCGCCAAAAATCCAAATCGCCAAAATTGGCGATCGCCAAAAATCCAAATCGCCAAAAATCCAAATCGCCAAAAATCCAAATCGCCAAAAATCCAAATCGCCAAAAATCCAAATCGCCAAAAATCCAAATCGCCAAAAATCCAAATCGCCAAAATTGGCGATCGCCAAAAATCCAAATCGCCAAAAATCCAAATCGCCAAAATTGGCGATCGCCAAAAATCCAAATCGCCAAAAATCCAAATCGCTAAAAATCCAAATCGCCAAAATTGGCGATCGCCAAAAATCCAAATCGCCAAAAATCCAAATCGCTAAAAATCCAAATCGCCAAAAATCCAAATCGCCAAAAATCCAAATCGCCAAAAATCCAAATCGCCAAAATTGGCGATCGCCAAAAATCCAAATCGCCAAAAATCCAAATCGCCAAAATTGGCGATCGCCAAAAATCCAAATCGCCAAAAATCCAAATCGCCAAAAATCCAAATCGCCAAAAATCCAAATCGCCAAAAATCCAAATCGCCAAAATTGGCGATCGCCAAAAATCCAAATCGCCAAAAATCCAAATCGCCAAAATTGGCGATCGCCAAAAATCCAAATCGCCAAAAATCCAAATCGCCAAAAATCCAAATCGCCAAAATTGGCGATCGCCAAAAATCCAAATCGCCAAAATTGGCGATCGCCAAAAATCCAAATCGCCAAAAATCCAAATCGCCAAAATTGGCGATCGCCAAAAATCCAAATCGCCAAAAATCCAAATCGCCAAAAATCCAGATCGCCAAAAATCCAAATCGCCAAAATTGGCGATCGCCAAAAATCCAAATCGCCAAAAATCCAAATCGCCAAAAATCCAAATCGCCAAAAATCCAAATCGCCAAAAATCCAAATCGCCAAAATTGGCGATCGCCAAAAATCCAAATCGCCAAAAATCCAAATCGCCAAAAATCCAAATCGCCAAAAATCCAAATCGCCGAAATTGGCGATCGCCAAAAATCCAAATCGCCAAAATTGGCGATCGCCAAAAATCCAAATCGCCAAAAATCCAAATCGCCAAAAATCCAAATCGCCAAAAATCCAAATCGCCGAAATTGGCGATCGCCAAAAATCCAAATCGCCAAAATTGGCGATCGCCAAAAATCCAAATCGCCAAAAATCCAAATCGCCAAAAATCCAAATCGCCAAAAATCCAAATCGCCAAAATTGGCGATCGCCAAAAATCCAAATCGCCAAAAATCCAAATCGCCAAAAATCCAAATCGCCAAAAGTCCAAATCGCCAAAATTGGCGATCGCCAAAAATCCAAATCGCCAAAAATCCAAATCGCCAAAATTGGCGATCGCCAAAAATCCAAATCGCCAAAAGTCCAAATCGCCAAAATTGGCGATCGCCAATAATCCAAATCGCCAATAATCCAAATCGCCAAAAATCCAAATCGCCAAAAATCCAAATCGCCATAAATCCAAATCGCCAAAATTGGCGATCGCCAAAAATCCAAATCGCCAAAATTGGCGATCGCCAATAATCCAAATCGCCAAAAATCCAAATCGCCAAAAGTCCAAATCGCCAAAATTGGCGATCGCCAAAAATCCAAATCGCCAAAAATCCAAATCGCCAAAAATCCAAATCGCCAAAAATCCAAATCGCCATAAATCCAAATCGCCAAAATTGGCGATCGCCAAAAATCCAAATCGCCAAAATTGGCGATCGCCAAAAATCCAAATCGCCAAAAATCCAAATCGCCAAAAATCCAAATCGCCAAAATTGGCGATCGCCAAAAATCCAAATCGCCAAAAATCCAAATCGCCAAAATTGGCGATCGCCAAAAATCCAAATCGCCAAAATTGGCGATCGCCAAAAATCCAAATCGCCAAAAATCCAAATCGCCAAAATTGGCGATCGCCAATAATCCAAATCGCCAAAAATCCAAATCGCCAAAATTGGCGATCGCCAAAAATCCAAATCGCCAAAAATCCAAATCGCCAAAAATCCAAATCGCCAGAAATCCAAATCGCCAAAAATCCAAATCGCCAAAAATCCAAATCGCCAAAATTGGCGATCGCCAAAAATCCAAATCGCCAAAAATCCAAATCGCCAAAAATCCAAATCGCCAAAAGTCCAAATCGCCAAAATTGGCGATCGCCAAAAATCCAAATCGCCAAAAATCCAAATCGCCAAAATTGGCGATCGCCAAAAATCCAAATCGCCAAAAGTCCAAATCGCCAAAATTGGCGATCGCCAATAATCCAAATCGCCAATAATCCAAATCGCCAAAATTGGCGATCGCCAAAAATCCAAATCGCCAAAAATCCAAATCGCCAAAAATCCAAATCGCCAAAAATCCAAATCGCCATAAATCCAAATCGCCAAAATTGGCGATCGCCAAAAATCCAAATCGCCAAAAATCCAAATCGCCAAAAATCCAAATCGCCAAAATTGGCGATCGCCAAAAATCCAAATCGCCAAAAATCCAAATCGCCAAAATTGGCGATCGCCAAAAATCCAAATCGCCAAAATTGGCGATCGCCAAAAATCCAAATCGCCAAAAATCCAAATCGCCAAAATTGGCGATCGCCAATAATCCAAATCGCCAAAAATCCAAATCGCCAAAATTGGCGATCGCCAAAAATCCAAATCGCCAAAAATCCAAATCGCCAAAAATCCAAATCGCCAAAATTGGCGATCGCCAAAAATCCAAATCGCCAAAAATCCAAATCTCCAAAAATCCAAATCGCCAAAATTGGTGATCGCCAAAAATCCAAATCGCCAAAATTGGCGATCGCCAAAAATCCAAATCGCCAAAAATCCAAATCGCCAAAATTGGCGATCGCCAAAAATCCAAATCGCCAAAAATCCAAATCGCCAAAAATCCAAATCGCCAAAATTGGCGATCGCCAAAAATCCAAATCGCCAAAAATCCAAATCGCCAAAATTGGCGATCGCCAAAAATTCCAAATCGCCATAAATCCAAATCGCCAAAAATCCAAATCGCCAAAATTGGCGATCGCCAAAAATCCAAATCGCCAAAAATCCAAATCGCCAAAATTGGCGATCGCCAAAAATTCCAAATCGCCAAAAATCCAAATCGCCAAAAATCCAAATCGCCAAAATTGGCGATCGCCAAAAATCCAAATCGCCAAAAATCCAAATCGCCAAAAGTCCAAATCGCCAAAATTGGCGATCGCCAAAAATCCAAATCGCCAAAATTGACGATCGCCAAAAATCCAAATCGCCAAAAATCCAAATCGCCGAAATTGGCGATCGCCAAAAATCCAAATCGCCAAAATTGGCGATCGCCAAAAATCCAAATCGCCAAAAATCCAAATCGCCAAAAATCCAAATCGCCAAAAATCCAAATCGCCAAAAATCCAAATCGCCAAAAATCCAAATCGCCAAAATTGGCGATCGCCAAAAATCCAAATCGCCAAAAATCCAAATCTCCAAAAATCCAAATCGCCAAAATTGGTGATCGCCAAAAATCCAAATCGCCAAAAATCCAAATCGCCAAAAATCCAAATCGCCAAAAATCCAAATCGCCAAAATTGGCGATCGCCAAAAATCCAAATCGCCAAAAATCCAAATCGCCAAAAATCCAAATCGCCAAAAATCCAAATCGCCAAAATTGGCGATCGCCAAAAATCCAAATCGCCAAAAATCCAAATCGCCAAAAATCCAAATCGCCGAAATTGGCGATCGCCAAAAATCCAAATCGCCAAAATTGGCGATCGCCAAAAATCCAAATCGCCAAAATTGGCGATCGCCAAAAATCCAAATCGCCAAAAATCCAAATCGCCAAAAATCCAAATCGCCAAAAATCCAAATCGCCAAAATTGGCGATCGCCAAAAATCCAAATCGCCAAAAATCCAAATCGCCAAAAATCCAAATCGCCAAAAATCCAAATCGCCAAAAATCCAAATCGCCAAAAATCCAAATCGCCAAAAATCCAAATCGCCAAAAATCCAAATCGCCAAAATTGGCGATCGCCAAAAATCCAAATCGCCAAAATTGGCGATCGCCAAAAATCCAAATCGCCAAAATTGGCGATCGCCAAAAATCCAAATCGCCAAAAATCCAGATCGCCAAAAATCCAAATCGCCAAAAACCCAAATCGCCAAAAATCCAAATCGCCAAAAATCCAAATCGCCAAAAACCCAAATCGCCAAAAATCCAAATCGCCAAAAATCCAAATCGCCAAAATTGGCGATCGCCAAAAATCCAAATCGCCAAAAATCCAAATCGCCAAAATTGGCGATCGCCAAAAATCCAAATCGCCAAAAATCCAAATCGCCAAAATTGGCGATCGCCAAAAATCCAAATCGCCAAAATTGGCGATCGCCAAAAATCCAAATCGCCAAAATTGGCGATCGCCAAAAATCCAAATCGCCAAAAATCCAAATCGCCAAAAATCCAAATCGCCAAAAATCCAAATCGCCAAAAATCCAAATCGCCAAAAATCCAAATCGCCAAAAATCCAAATCGCCAAAATTGGCGATCGCCAAAAATCCAAATCGCCAAAAATCCAAATCGCCAAAAATCCAAATCGCCAAAAATCCAAATCGCCAAAAATCCAAATCGCCAAAATTGGCGATCGCCAAAAATCCAAATCGCCAAAAATCCAAATCGCCAAAATTGGCGATCGCCAAAAATCCAAATCGCCAAAAATCCAAATCGCCAAAAATCCAGATCGCCAAAAATCCAAATCGCCAAAATTGGCGATCGCCAAAAATCCAAATCGCCAAAAATCCAAATCGCCAAAAATCCAAATCGCCAAAAATCCAAATCGCCAAAAATCCAAATCGCCAAAAATCCAAATCGCCAAAAATCCAAATCGCCAAAATTGGCGATCGCCAAAAATCCAAATCGCCAAAAATCCAAATCGCCAAAAATCCAAATCGCCAAAATTGGCGATCGCCAAAAATCCAAATCGCCAAAATTGGCGATCGCCAAAAATCCAAATCGCCAAAATTGGCGATCGCCAAAAATCCAAATCGCCAAAAATCCAAATCGCCAAAAATCCAAATCGCCAAAAATCCAAATCGCCAAAAATCCAAATCGCCAAAAATCCAAATCGCCAAAAATCCAAATCGCCAAAAATCCAAATCGCCAAAATTGGCGATCGCCAAAAATCCAAATCGCCAAAAATCCAAATCGCCGAAAATCCAAATCGCCAAAAATCCAAATCGCCGAAATTGGCGATCGCCAAAAATCCAAATCGCCAAAATTGGCGATCGCCAAAAATCCAAATCGCCAAAAATCCAAATCGCCAAAAATCCAAATCGCCAAAAATCCAAATCGCCAAAAATCCAAATCGCCAAAATTGGCGATCGCCAAAAATCCAAATCGCCAAAATTGGCGATCGCCAAAAATCCAAATCGCCAAAAATCCAAATCGCCAAAAATCCAAATCGCCAAAAATCCAAATCGCCAAAATTGGCGATCGCCAAAAATCCAAATCGCCAAAAATCCAAATCGCCAAAAATCCAAATCGCCAAAATTGGCGATCGCCAAAAATCCAAATCGTCAAAAATCCAAATCGCCAAAAATCCAAATCGCCAAAAATCCAAATCGCCAAAAATCCAAATCGCCAAAAGTCCAAATCGCCAAAATTGGCGATCGCCAAAAATCCAAATCGCCAAAAGTCCAAATCGCCAAAATTGGCGATCGCCAAAAATCCAAATCGTCAAAAATCCAAATCGCCAAAAATCCAAATCGCCAAAAATCCAAATCGCCAAAAATCCAAATCGCCAAAAATCCAAATCGCCAAAATTGGCGATCGCCAAAAATCCAAATCGTCAAAAATCCAAATCGCCAAAAATCCAAATCGCCAAAAATCCAAATCGCCAAAAATCCAAATCGCCAAAAATCCAAATCGCCATAAATCCAAATCGCCAAAATTGGCGATCGCCAAAAATCCAAATCGCCAAAATTGGCGATCGCCAAAAATCCAAATCGCCAAAAATCCAAATCGCCAAAAATCCAAATCGCCAAAATTGGCGATCGCCAAAAATCCAAATCGCCAAAAATCCAAATCGCCAAAATTGGCGATCGCCAAAAATCCAAATCGCCAAAATTGGCGATCGCCAAAAATCCAAATCGCCAAAAATCCAAATCGCCAAAATTGGCGATCGCCAAAAATCCAAATCGCCAAAAATCCAAATCGCCAAAAATCCAAATCGCCAAAATTGGCGATCGCCAAAAATCCAAATCGCCAAAAATCCAAATCGCCAAAAATCCAAATCGCCAAAAATCCAAATCGCCAAAATTGGCGATCGCCAAAAATCCAAATCGCCAAAAATCCAAATCGCCAAAAATCCAAATCGCCAAAATTGGCGATCGCCAAAAATTCCAAATCGCCATAAATCCAAATCGCCAAAAATCCAAATCGCCAAAAATCCAAATCGCCAAAATTGGCGATCGCCAAAAATCCAAATCGCCAAAAATCCAAATCGCCAAAAGTCCAAATCGCCAAAATTGGCGATCGCCAAAAATCCAAATCGCCAAAATTGACGATCGCCAAAAATCCAAATCGCCAAAATTGGCGATCGCCAATAATCCAAATCGCCAAAAATCCAAATCGCCAAAATTGGCGATCGCCAAAAATCCAAATCGCCAAAAATCCAAATCGCCAAAAATCCAAATCGCCAAAAATCCAAATCGCCAAAAATCCAAATCGCCAAAATTGGCGATCGCCAAAAATCCAAATCGCCAAAAATCCAAATCGCCAAAAATCCAAATCGCCAAAATTGGCGATCGCCAAAAATCCAAATCGCCAAAAATCCAAATCGCCAAAATTGGCGATCGCCAAAAATCCAAATCGCCAAAAATCCAAATCTCCAAAAATCCAAATCGCCAAAAATCCAAATCGCCGAAATTGGCGATCGCCAAAAATCCAAATCGCCAAAATTGGCGATCGCCAAAAATCCAAATCGCCAAAAATCCAAATCGCCAAAAATCCAAATCGCCAAAAATCCAAATCGCCAAAAATCCAAATCGCCAAAAATCCAAATCGCCGAAATTGGCGATCGCCAAAAATCCAAATCGCCAAAATTGGCGATCGCCAAAAATCCAAATCGCCAAAAATCCAAATCGCCAAAAATCCAAATCGCCAAAAATCCAAATCGCCAAAATTGGCGATCGCCAAAAATCCAAATCGCCAAAAATCCAAATCGCCAAAAATCCAAATCGCCAAAATTGGCGATCGCCAAAAATCCAAATCGCCAAAAATCCAAATCGCCAAAAATCCAAATCGCCAAAAATCCAAATCGCCAAAATTGGCGATCGCCAAAAATCCAAATCGCCAAAAATCCAAATCGCCAAAAATCCAAATCGCCAAAAATCCAAATCGCCAAAAATCCAAATCGCCAAAAATCCAAATCGCCAAAAATCCAAATCGCCAAAATTGGCGATCGCCAAAAATCCAAATCGCCAAAATTGGCGATCGCCAAAAATCCAAATCGCCAAAAATCCAAATCGCCAAAAATCCAAATCGCCAAAAATCCAAATCGCCAAAAATCCAAATCGCCGAAATTGGCGATCGCCAAAAATCCAAATCGCCAAAAATCCAAATCGCCAAAAATCCAAATCGCCAAAATTGGCGATCGCCAAAAATCCAAATCGCCAAAAATCCAAATCGCCAAAAATCGCCAAAAATCCAAATCGCCAAAATTGGCGATCGCCAAAAATCCAAATCGCCAAAAATCCAAATCGCCAAAATTGGCGATCGCCAAAAATCCAAATCGCCAAAATTGGCGATCGCCAAAAATCCAAATCGCCAAAATTGGCGATCGCCAAAAATCCAAATCGCCAAAATTGGCGATCGCCAAAAATCCAAATCGCCAAAAATCCAAATCGCCAAAATTGGCGATCGCCAAAAATCCAAATCGCCAAAAATCCAAATCGCCAAAAATCCAAATCGCCAAAAATCCAAATCGCCAAAATTGGCGATCGCCAAAAATCCAAATCGCCAAAAATCCAAATCGCCAAAATTGGCGATCGCCAAAAATCCAAATCGCCAAAAATCCAAATCGCCAAAAATCCAAATCGCCAAAAATCCAAATCGCCAAAATTGGCGATCGCCAAAAATCCAAATCGCCAAAAATCCAAATCGCCAAAATTGGCGATCGCCAAAAATGCAAATCGCCAAAATTGACGATCGCCAAAAATCCAAATCGCCGAAATTGGCGATCGCCAAAAATCCAAATCGCCAAAAATCCAAATCGCCAAAATTGGCGATCACCAAAAATCCAAATCGCCAAAAATCCAAATCGCCAAAAATCCAAATCGCCAAAAATCCAAATCGCCAAAATTGGCGATCGCCAAAAATCCAAATCGCCAAAAATCCAAATCGCCAAAAATCCAAATCGCCAAAAATCCAAATCGCCAAAATTGGCGATCGCCAAAAATCCAAATCGCCAAAAATCCAAATCGCCAAAATTGGCGATCGCCAAAAATCCAAATCGCCAAAATTGGCGATCGCCAAAAATCCAAATCGCCAAAATTGGCGATCGCCAAAAATCCAAATCGCCAAAAATCCAAATCGCCAAAATTGGCGATCGCCAAAAATCCAAATCGCCAAAAATCCAAATCGCCAAAATTGGCGATCGCCAAAAATCCAAATCGCCAAAAATCCAAATCGCCAAAATTGGCGATCGCCAAAAATCCAAATCGCCAAAATTGGCGATCGCCAAAAATCCAAATCGCCAAAAATCCAAATCGCCAAAATTGGCGATCGCCAAAAATCCAAATCGCCAAAAATCCAAATCGCCAAAAATCCAAATCGCCAAAAATCCAAATCGCCAAAAATCCAAATCGCCAAAATTGGCGATCGCCAAAAATCCAAATCGCCAAAAATCCAAATCGCCAAAATTGGCGATCGCCAAAAATCCAAATCGCCAAAAATCCAAATCGCCAAAAATCCAAACCGCCAAAAATCCAAATCGCCAAAATTGGCGATCGCCAAAAATCCAAATCGCCAAAAATCCAAATCGCCATAAATCCAAATCGCCAAAAATCCAAATCGCCAAAAATCCAAATCGCCAAAATTGGCGATCGCCAAAAATCCAAATCGCCAAAAATCCAAATCGCCAAAAGTCCAAATCGCCAAAATTGGCGATCGCCAAAAATCCAAATCGCCAAAATTGACGATCGCCAAAAATCCAAATCGCCAAAATTGGCGATCGCCAATAATCCAAATCGCCAAAAATCCAAATCGCCAAAATTGGCGATCGCCAAAAATCCAAATCGCCAAAAATCCAAATCGCCAAAAATCCAAATCGCCAAAAATCCAAATCGCCATAAATCCAAATCGCCAAAAATCCAAATCGCCAAACTTGGCGATCGCCAAAAATCCAAATCGCCAAAAATCCAAATCGCCAAAATTGGCGATCGCCAAAAATCCAAATCGCCAAACTTGGCGATCGCCAAAAATCCAAATCGCCAAAAATCCAAATCGCCAAAAATCCAAATCGCCAAAATTGGCGATCGCCAATAATCCAAATCGCCAAAAATCCAAATCGCCAAAGTTGGCGATCGCCAAAAATCCAAATCGCCAAAAATCCAAATCGCCAAAAATCCAAATCGCCAAAAATCCAAATCGCCAAAAGTCCAAATCGCCAAAAATCCAAATCGCCAAAAATCCAAATCGCCAAAAATCCAAATCGCCAAAATTGGCGATCGCCAAAAATCCAAATCGCCAAAAATCCAAATCGCCAAAATTGGCGATCGCCAAAAATCCAAATCGCCAAAAATCCAAATCGCCAAAAATCCAAATCGCCAAAAATCCAAATCGCCAAAATTGGCGATCGCCAAAAATCCAAATCGCCAAAATTGGCGATCGCCAAAAATCCAAATCGCCAAAATTGGCGATCGCCAAAAATCCAAATCGCCAAAAATCCAAATCGCCAAAATTGGCGATCGCCAAAAATCCAAATCGCCAAAAATCCAAATCGCCAAAAATCCAAACCGCCAAAAATCCAAATCGCCAAAATTGGCGATCGCCAAAAATCCAAATCGCCAAAAATCCAAATCGCCATAAATCCAAATCGCCAAAAATCCAAATCGCCAAAAATCCAAATCGCCAAAATTGGCGATCGCCAAAAATCCAAATCGCCAAAAATCCAAATCGCCAAAAGTCCAAATCGCCAAAAATCCAAATCGCCAAAAGTCCAAATCGCCAAAAATCCAAATCGCCAAAAATCCAAATCGCCAAAAATCCAAATCGCCAAAATTGGCGATCGCCAAAAATCCAAATCGCCAAAAATCCAAATCGCCAAAATTGGCGATCGCCAAAAATCCAAATCGCCAAAAATCCAAATCGCCAAAAATCCAAATCGCCAAAATTGGCGATCGCCAAAAATCCAAATCGCCAAAGTTGGCGATCGCCAAAAATCCAAATCGCCAAAAATCCAAATCGCCAAAAATCCAAATCGCCAAAAATCCAAATCGCCAAAAGTCCAAATCGCCAAAAATCCAAATCGCCAAAAATCCAAATCGCCAAAAATCCAAATCGCCAAAATTGGCGATCGCCAAAAATCCAAATCGCCAAAAATCCAAATCGCCAAAATTGGCGATCGCCAAAAATCCAAATCGCCAAAAATCCAAATCGCCAAAAATCCAAATCGCCAAAATTGGCGATCGCCAAAAATCCAACTCGCCAAAATTGGCGATCACCAAAAAACCAAATCGCCAAAATTGGCGATCACCAAAAATCCAAATCGCCAAAAATCCAAATCGCCAAAAATCCAAATCGCCAAAAATCCAAATCGCCAAAATTGGCGATCGCCAAAAATCCAAATCGCCAAAAATCCAAATCGCCAAAAATCCAAATCGCCAAAAATCCAAATCGCCAAAATTGGCGATCGCCAAAAATCCAAATCGCCAAAAATCCAAATCGCCAAAAATCCAAATCGCCAAAATTGGCGATCGCCAAAAATCCAAATCGCCAAAATTGGCGATCGCCAAAAATCCAAATCGCCAAAATTGGCGATCGCCAAAAATCCAAATCGCCAAAAATCCAAATCGCCAAAATTGGCGATCGCCAAAAATCCAAATCGCCAAAAATCCAAATCGCCAAAAATCCAAATCGCCAAAAATCCAAATCGCCAAAATTGGCGATCGCCAAAAATCCAAATCGCCAAAATTGGCGATCGCCAAAAATCCAAATCGCCAAAATTGGCGATCGCCAAAAATCCAAATCGCCAAAAATCCAAATCGCCAAAATTGGCGATCGCCAAAAATCCAAATCGCCAAAAATCCAAATCGCCAAAAATCCAAACCGCCAAAAATCCAAATCGCCAAAATTGGCGATCGCCAAAAATCCAAATCGCCAAAAATCCAAATCGCCATAAATCCAAATCGCCAAAAATCCAAATCGCCAAAAATCCAAATCGCCAAAATTGGCGATCGCCAAAAATCCAAATCGCCAAAAATCCAAATCGCCAAAAGTCCAAATCGCCAAAATTGGCGATCGCCAAAAATCCAAATCGCCAAAATTGACGATCGCCAAAAATCCAAATCGCCAAAATTGGCGATCGCCAATAATCCAAATCGCCAAAAATCCAAATCGCCAAAATTGGCGATCGCCAAAAATCCAAATCGCCAAAAATCCAAATCGCCAAAAATCCAAATCGCCAAAAATCCAAATCGCCATAAATCCAAATCGCCAAAAATCCAAATCGCCAAACTTGGCGATCGCCAAAAATCCAAATCGCCAAAAATCCAAATCGCCAAAATTGGCGATCGCCAAAAATCCAAATCGCCAAACTTGGCGATCGCCAAAAATCCAAATCGCCAAAAATCCAAATCGCCAAAAATCCAAATCGCCAAAATTGGCGATCGCCAATAATCCAAATCGCCAAAAATCCAAATCGCCAAAGTTGGCGATCGCCAAAAATCCAAATCGCCAAAAATCCAAATCGCCAAAAATCCAAATCGCCAAAAATCCAAATCGCCAAAAGTCCAAATCGCCAAAAATCCAAATCGCCAAAAATCCAAATCGCCAAAAATCCAAATCGCCAAAATTGGCGATCGCCAAAAATCCAAATCGCCAAAAATCCAAATCGCCAAAATTGGCGATCGCCAAAAATCCAAATCGCCAAAAATCCAAATCGCCAAAAATCCAAATCGCCAAAATTGGCGATCGCCAAAAATCCAAATCGCCAAAGTTGGCGATCGCCAAAAATCCAAATCGCCAAAAATCCAAATCGCCAAAAATCCAAATCGCCAAAAATCCAAATCGCCAAAAGTCCAAATCGCCAAAAATCCAAATCGCCAAAAATCCAAATCGCCAAAAATCCAAATCGCCAAAAATCCAAATCGCCAAAATTGGCGATCGCCAAAAATCCAAATCGCCAAAAATCCAAATCGCCAAAAATCCAAATCGCCAAAATTGGCGATCGCCAAAAATCCAAATCGCCAAAATTGGCGATCACCAAAAAACCAAATCGCCAAAATTGGCGATCACCAAAAATCCAAATCGCCAAAAATCCAAATCGCCAAAAATCCAAATCGCCAAAAATCCAAATCGCCAAAATTGGCGATCGCCAAAAATCCAAATCGCCAAAAATCCAAATCGCCAAAAATCCAAATCGCCAAAAATCCAAATCGCCAAAATTGGCGATCGCCAAAAATCCAAATCGCCAAAAATCCAAATCGCCAAAATTGGCGATCGCCAAAAATCCAAATCGCCAAAATTGGCGATCGCCAAAAATCCAAATCGCCAAAATTGGCGATCGCCAAAAATCCAAATCGCCAAAATTGGCGATCGCCAAAAATCCAAATCGCCAAAAATCCAAATCGCCAAAAATCCAAATCGCCAAAAATCCAAATCGCCAAAAATCCAAATCGCCAAAATTGGCGATCGCCAAAAATCCAAATCGCCAAAAATCCAAATCGCCAAAATTGGCGATCGCCAAAAATCCAAATCGCCAAAAATCCAAATCGCCAAAAATCCAAATCGCCAAAAATCCAAATCGCCAAAATTGGCGATCGCCAAAAATCCAAATCGCCAAACTTGGCGATCGCCAAAAATCCAAATCGCCAAAAATCCAAATCGCCAAAAATCCAAATCGCCAAAATTGGCGATCGCCAATAATCCAAATCGCCAAAAATCCAAATCGCCAAAGTTGGCGATCGCCAAAAATCCAAATCGCCAAAAATCCAAATCGCCAAAAATCCAAATCGCCAAAAATCCAAATCGCCAAAAGTCCAAATCGCCAAAAATCCAAATCGCCAAAAATCCAAATCGCCAAAAATCCAAATCGCCAAAATTGGCGATCGCCAAAAATCCAAATCGCCAAAAATCCAAATCGCCAAAATTGGCGATCGCCAAAAATCCAAATCGCCAAAAATCCAAATCGCCAAAAATCCAAATCGCCAAAATTGGCGATCGCCAAAAATCCAAATCGCCAAAGTTGGCGATCGCCAAAAATCCAAATCGCCAAAAATCCAAATCGCCAAAAATCCAAATCGCCAAAAATCCAAATCGCCAAAAGTCCAAATCGCCAAAAATCCAAATCGCCAAAAATCCAAATCGCCAAAAATCCAAATCGCCAAAATTGGCGATCGCCAAAAATCCAAATCGCCAAAATTGGCGATCGCCAAAAATCCAAATCGCCAAAAATCCAAATCGCCAAAAATCCAAATCGCCAAAATTGGCGATCGCCAAAAATCCAAATCGCCAAAATTGGCGATCACCAAAAAACCAAATCGCCAAAATTGGCGATCACCAAAAATCCAAATCGCCAAAAATCCAAATCGCCAAAAATCCAAATCGCCAAAAATCCAAATCGCCAAAATTGGCGATCGCCAAAAATCCAAATCGCCAAAAATCCAAATCGCCAAAAATCCAAATCGCCAAAAATCCAAATCGCCAAAAATCCAAATCGCCAAAAATCCAAATCGCCAAAATTGGCGATCGCCAAAAATCCAAATCGCCAAAATTGGCGATCACCAAAAAACCAAATCGCCAAAATTGGCGATCACCAAAAATCCAAATCGCCAAAAATCCAAATCGCCAAAAATCCAAATCGCCAAAAATCCAAATCGCCAAAATTGGCGATCGCCAAAAATCCAAATCGCCAAAAATCCAAATCGCCAAAAATCCAAATCGCCAAAAATCCAAATCGCCAAAATTGGCGATCGCCAAAAATCCAAATCGCCAAAAATCCAAATCGCCAAAATTGGCGATCGCCAAAAATCCAAATCGCCAAAATTGGCGATCGCCAAAAATCCAAATCGCCAAAATTGGCGATCGCCAAAAATCCAAATCGCCAAAATTGGCGATCGCCAAAAATCCAAATCGCCAAAAATCCAAATCGCCAAAAATCCAAATCGCCAAAAATCCAAATCGCCAAAAATCCAAATCGCCAAAATTGGCGATCGCCAAAAATCCAAATCGCCAAAAATCCAAATCGCCAAAATTGGCGATCGCCAAAAATCCAAATCGCCAAAAATCCAAATCGCCAAAAATCCAAATCGCCAAAAATCCAAATCGCCAAAATTGGCGATCGCCAAAAATCCAAATCGCCAAACTTGGCGATCGCCAAAAATCCAAATCGCCAAAAATCCAAATCGCCAAAAATCCAAATCGCCAAAATTGGCGATCGCCAATAATCCAAATCGCCAAAAATCCAAATCGCCAAAGTTGGCGATCGCCAAAAATCCAAATCGCCAAAAATCCAAATCGCCAAAAATCCAAATCGCCAAAAATCCAAATCGCCAAAAGTCCAAATCGCCAAAAATCCAAATCGCCAAAAATCCAAATCGCCAAAAATCCAAATCGCCAAAATTGGCGATCGCCAAAAATCCAAATCGCCAAAAATCCAAATCGCCAAAATTGGCGATCGCCAAAAATCCAAATCGCCAAAAATCCAAATCGCCAAAAATCCAAATCGCCAAAATTGGCGATCGCCAAAAATCCAAATCGCCAAAGTTGGCGATCGCCAAAAATCCAAATCGCCAAAAATCCAAATCGCCAAAAATCCAAATCGCCAAAAATCCAAATCGCCAAAAGTCCAAATCGCCAAAAATCCAAATCGCCAAAAATCCAAATCGCCAAAAATCCAAATCGCCAAAATTGGCGATCGCCAAAAATCCAAATCGCCAAAATTGGCGATCGCCAAAAATCCAAATCGCCAAAAATCCAAATCGCCAAAAATCCAAATCGCCAAAATTGGCGATCGCCAAAAATCCAAATCGCCAAAATTGGCGATCACCAAAAAACCAAATCGCCAAAATTGGCGATCACCAAAAATCCAAATCGCCAAAAATCCAAATCGCCAAAAATCCAAATCGCCAAAAATCCAAATCGCCAAAATTGGCGATCGCCAAAAATCCAAATCGCCAAAAATCCAAATCGCCAAAAATCCAAATCGCCAAAAATCCAAATCGCCAAAATTGGCGATCGCCAAAAATCCAAATCGCCAAAAATCCAAATCGCCAAAATTGGCGATCGCCAAAAATCCAAATCGCCAAAATTGGCGATCGCCAAAAATCCAAATCGCCAAAATTGGCGATCGCCAAAAATCCAAATCGCCAAAAATCCAAATCGCCAAAAATCCAAATCGCCAAAAATCCAAATCGCCAAAAATCCAAATCGCCAAAATTGGCGATCGCCAAAAATCCAAATCGCCAAAAATCCAAATCGCCAAAATTGGCGATCGCCAAAAATCCAAATCGCCAAAAATCCAAATCGCCAAAAATCCAAATCGCCAAAAATCCAAATCGCCAAAATTGGCGATCGCCAAAAATCCAAATCGCCAAAAATCCAAATCGCCAAAAATCCAAATCGCCAAAATTGGCGATCGCCAAAAATCCAAATCGCCAAAAATCCAAATCGCCAAAAGTCCAAATCGCCAAAATTGGCGATCGCCAAAAATCCAAATCGCCAAAATTGACGATCGCCAAAAATCCAAATCGCCAAAATTGGCGATCGCCAATAATCCAAATCGCCAAAAATCCAAATCGCCAAAATTGGCGATCGCCAAAAATCCAAATCGCCATAAATCCAAATCGCCAAAAATCCAAATCGCCAAACTTGGCGATCGCCAAAAATCCAAATCGCCAAAAATCCAAATCGCCAAAATTGGCGATCGCCAAAAATCCAAATCGCCAAAAATCCAAATCGCCAAAAATCCAAATCGCCAAAAATCCAAATCGCCAAAAGTCCAAATCGCCAAAAATCCAAATCGCCAAAAATCCAAATCGCCAAAATTGGCGATCGCCAAAAATCCAAATCGCCAAAAATCCAAATCGCCAAAATTGGCGATCGCCAAAAATCCAAATCGCCAAAAATCCAAATCGCCAAAAATCCAAATCGCCAAAATTGGCGATCGCCAAAAATCCAAATCGCCAAAATTGGCGATCACCAAAAAACCAAATCGCCAAAATTGGCGATCACCAAAAATCCAAATCGCCAAAAATCCAAATCGCCAAAAATCCAAATCGCCAAAAATCCAAATCGCCAAAATTGGCGATCGCCAAAAATCCAAATCGCCAAAAATCCAAATCGCCAAAAATCCAAATCGCCAAAAATCCAAATCGCCAAAATTGGCGATCGCCAAAAATCCAAATCGCCAAAAATCCAAATCGCCAAAATTGGCGATCGCCAAAAATCCAAATCGCCAAAATTGGCGATCGCCAAAAATCCAAATCGCCAAAATTGGCGATCGCCAAAAATCCAAATCGCCAAAATTGGCGATCGCCAAAAATCCAAATCGCCAAAAATCCAAATCGCCAAAATTGGCGATCGCCAAAAATCCAAATCGCCAAAAATCCAAATCGCCAAAAATCCAAATCGCCAAAAATCCAAATCGCCAAAAATCCAAATCGCCAAAATTGGCGATCGCCAAAAATCCAAATCGCCAAAAATCCAAATCGCCAAAATTGGCGATCGCCAAAAATCCAAATCGCCAAAAATCCAAATCGCCAAAAATCCAAATCGCCAAAAATCCAAATCGCCAAAAATCCAAATCGCCAAAAATCCAAATCGCCAAAATTGGCGATCGCCAAAAATCCAAATCGCCAAAAATCCAAATCGCCATAAATCCAAATCGCCAAAAATCCAAATCGCCAAAAATCCAAATCGCCAAAATTGGCGATCGCCAAAAATCCAAATCGCCAAAAATCCAAATCGCCAAAAGTCCAAATCGCCAAAATTGGCGATCGCCAAAAATCCAAATCGCCAAAATTGACGATCGCCAAAAATCCAAATCGCCAAAATTGGCGATCGCCAATAATCCAAATCGCCAAAAATCCAAATCGCCAAAATTGGCGATCGCCAAAAATCCAAATCGCCAAAAATCCAAATCGCCAAAAATCCAAATCGCCAAAAATCCAAATCGCCATAAATCCAAATCGCCAAAAATCCAAATCGCCAAACTTGGCGATCGCCAAAAATCCAAATCGCCAAAAATCCAAATCGCCAAAATTGGCGATCGCCAAAAATCCAAATCGCCAAACTTGGCGATCGCCAAAAATCCAAATCGCCAAAAATCCAAATCGCCAAAAATCCAAATCGCCAAAAATCCAAATCGCCAAAATTGGCGATCGCCAATAATCCAAATCGCCAAAAATCCAAATCGCCAAAATTGGCGATCGCCAAAAATCCAAATCGCCAAAAATCCAAATCGCCAAAAATCCAAATCGCCAAAAATCCAAATCGCCAAAAATCCAAATCGCCAAAAATCCAAATCGCCAAAATTGGCGATCGCCAAAAATCCAAATCGCCAAAAATCCAAATCGCCAAAATTGGCGATCGCCAAAAATCCAAATCGCCAAACTTGGCGATCGCCAAAAATCCAAATCGCCAAAAATCCAAATCGCCAAAAATCCAAATCGCCAAAAATCCAAATCGCCAAAATTGGCGATCGCCAAAAATCCAAATCGCCAAAAATCCAAATCGCCAAAAATCCAAATCGCCAAAAATCCAAATCGCCGAAATTGGCGATCGCCAAAAATCCAAATCGCCAAACTTGGCGATCGCCAATAATCCAAATCGCCAAAAATCCAAATCGCCAAAAATCCAAATCGCCAAAAATCCAAATCGCCAAACTTGGCGATCGCCAATAATCCAAATCGCCAAAAATCCAAATCGCCAAAAATCCAAATCGCCAAAAATCCAAATCGCCAAAATTGGCGATCGCCAAAAATCCAAATCGCCAAAAATCCAAATCGCCAAAAATCCAAATCGCCAAAATTGGCGATCGCCAAAAATCCAAATCGCCAAAAATCCAAATCGCCAAAATTGGCGATCGCCAAAAATCCAAATCGCCAAACTTGGCGATCGCCAAAAATCCAAATCGCCAAAAATCCAAATCGCCAAAAATCCAAATCGCCAAAAATCCAAATCGCCAAAATTGGCGATCGCCAAAAATCCAAATCGCCAAAAATCCAAATCGCCAAAAATCCAAATCGCCAAAAATCCAAATCGCCAAAAATCCAAATCGCCAAAAATCCAAATCGCCGAAATTGGCGATCGCCAAAAATCCAAATCGCCAAAATTGGCGATCGCCAAAAATCCAAATCGCCAAAAATCCAAATCGCCAAAAATCCAAATCGCCAAAAATCCAAATCGCCAAAAATCCAAATCGCCAAAATTGGCGATCGCCAAAAATCCAAATCGCCAAAAATCCAAATCGCCAAAATTGGCGATCGCCAAAAATCCAAATCGCCAAAAATCCAAATCGCCAAAAATCCAGATCGCCAAAAATCCAAATCGCCAAAAATCCAAATCGCCAAAAATCCAAATCGCCAAAAATCCAAATCGCCAAAATTGGCGATCGCCAAAAATCCAAATCGCCAAAATTGGCGATCGCCAAAAATCCAAATCGCCAAAATTGGCGATCGCCAAAAATCCAAATCGCCGAAATTGGCGATCGCCAAAAATCCAAATCGCCAAAAATCCAAATCGCCAAAATTGGCGATCGCCAAAAATCCAAATCGCCAAAAATCCAAATCGCCAAAAATCCAAATCGCCAAAAATCCAAATCGCCAAAAATCCAAATCGCCAAAAATCCAAATCGCCGAAATTGGCGATCGCCAAAAATCCAAATCGCCAAAATTGGCGATCGCCAAAAATCCCAATCGCCAAAAATCCAAATCGCCAAAAATCCAAATCGCCAAAAATCCCAATCGCCAAAAATCCAAATCGCCAAAAATCCAAATCGCCAAAAATCCAAATCGCCAAAATTGGCGATCGCCAAAAATCCAAATCGCCAAAAATCCAAATCGCCGAAATTGGCGATCGCCAAAAATCCAAATCGCCAAAATTGGCGATCGCCAAAAATCCCAATCGCCAAAAATCCAAATCGCCAAAAATCCAAATCGCCAAAAATCCAAATCGCCAAAAATCCAAATCGCCAAAAATCCAAATCGCCGAAATTGGCGATCGCCAAAAATCCAAATCGCCAAAATTGGCGATCGCCAAAAATCCCAATCGCCAAAAATCCAAATCGCCAAAAATCCAAATCGCCAAAAATCCAAATCGCCAAAATTGGCGATCGCCAAAAATCCAAATCGCCAAAATTGGCGATCGCCAAAAATCCAAATCGCCAAAATTGGCGATCGCCAAAAATCCAAATCGCCAAAATTGGCGATCGCCAAAAATCCAAATCGCCAAAAATCCAAATCGCCAAAAATCCAAATCGCCAAAAATCCAAATCGCCAAAATTGGCGATCGCCAAAAATCCAAATCGCCAAAAATCCAAATCGCCAAAATTGGCGATCGCCAAAAAACCAAATCGCCAAAATTGGCGATCACCAAAAATCCAAATCGCCAAAAATCCAAATCGCCAAAAATCCAAATCGCCAAAAATCCAAATCGCCAAAATTGGCGATCGCCAAAAATCCAAATCGCCAAAAATCCAAATCGCCAAAAATCCAAATCGCCAAAAATCCAAATCGCCAAAATTGGCGATCGCCAAAAATCCAAATCGCCAAAAATCCAAATCGCCAAAATTGGCGATCGCCAAAAATCCAAATCGCCAAAATTGGCGATCGCCAAAAATCCAAATCGCCAAAATTGGCGATCGCCAAAAATCCAAATCGCCAAAATTGGCGATCGCCAAAAATCCAAATCGCCAAAAATCCAAATCGCCAAAAATCCAAATCGCCAAAAATCCAAATCGCCAAAAATCCAAATCGCCAAAATTGGCGATCGCCAAAAATCCAAATCGCCAAAAATCCAAATCGCCAAAAATCCAAATCGCCAAAAATCCAAATCGCCAAAATTGGTGATCGCCAAAAATCCAAATCGCCAAAAATCCAAATCGCCAAAAATCCAAATCGCCAAAATTGGCGATCGCCAAAAATCCAAATCGCCAAAAATCCAAATCGCCAAAAGTCCAAATCGCCAAAATTGGCGATCGCCAAAAATCCAAATCGCCAAAATTGACGATCGCCAAAAATCCAAATCGCCAAAATTGGCGATCGCCAATAATCCAAATCGCCAAAAATCCAAATCGCCAAAAATCCAAATCGCCAAAATTGGCGATCGCCAAAAATCCAAATCGCCATAAATCCAAATCGCCAAAAATCCAAATCGCCAAACTTGGCGATCGCCAAAAATCCAAATCGCCAAAAATCCAAATCGCCAAAATTGGCGATCGCCAAAAATCCAAATCGCCAAAAATCCAAATCGCCAAAAATCCAAATCGCCAAAAATCCAAATCGCCAAAAGTCCAAATCGCCAAAAATCCAAATCGCCAAAAATCCAAATCGCCAAAATTGGCGATCGCCAAAAATCCAAATCGCCAAAAATCCAAATCGCCAAAATTGGCGATCGCCAAAAATCCAAATCGCCAAAAATCCAAATCGCCAAAAATCCAAATCGCCAAAATTGGCGATCGCCAAAAATCCAAATCGCCAAAATTGGCGATCACCAAAAAACCAAATCGCCAAAATTGGCGATCACCAAAAATCCAAATCGCCAAAAATCCAAATCGCCAAAAATCCAAATCGCCAAAAATCCAAATCGCCAAAATTGGCGATCGCCAAAAATCCAAATCGCCAAAAATCCAAATCGCCAAAAATCCAAATCGCCAAAAATCCAAATCGCCAAAATTGGCGATCGCCAAAAATCCAAATCGCCAAAAATCCAAATCGCCAAAATTGGCGATCGCCAAAAATCCAAATCGCCAAAAATCCAAATCGCCAAAAATCCAAATCGCCAAAAATCCAAATCGCCAAAATTGGCGATCGCCAAAAATCCAAATCGCCAAAAATCCAAATCGCCATAAATCCAAATCGCCAAAAATCCAAATCGCCAAAAATCCAAATCGCCAAAATTGGCGATCGCCAAAAATCCAAATCGCCAAAAATCCAAATCGCCAAAAGTCCAAATCGCCAAAATTGGCGATCGCCAAAAATCCAAATCGCCAAAATTGACGATCGCCAAAAATCCAAATCGCCAAAATTGGCGATCGCCAATAATCCAAATCGCCAAAAATCCAAATCGCCAAAATTGGCGATCGCCAAAAATCCAAATCGCCAAAAATCCAAATCGCCAAAAATCCAAATCGCCAAAAATCCAAATCGCCAAAAATCCAAATCGCCACAAATCCAAATCGCCAAAAATCCAAATCGCCATAAATCCAAATCGCCAAAAATCCAAATCGCCAAACTTGGCGATCGCCAAAAATCCAAATCGCCAAAAATCCAAATCGCCAAAATTGGCGATCGCCAAAAATCCAAATCGCCAAACTTGGCGATCGCCAAAAATCCAAATCGCCAAAAATCCAAATCGCCAAAAATCCAAATCGCCAAAAATCCAAATCGCCAAAATTGGCGATCGCCAATAATCCAAATCGCCAAAAATCCAAATCGCCAAAATTGGCGATCGCCAAAAATCCAAATCGCCAAAAATCCAAATCGCCAAAAATCCAAATCGCCAAAAATCCAAATCGCCAAAAATCCAAATCGCCAAAAATCCAAATCGCCAAAATTGGCGATCGCCAAAAATCCAAATCGCCAAAAATCCAAATCGCCAAAATTGGCGATCGCCAAAAATCCAAATCGCCAAACTTGGCGATCGCCAAAAATCCAAATCGCCAAAAATCCAAATCGCCAAAAATCCAAATCGCCAAAAATCCAAATCGCCAAAATTGGCGATCGCCAAAAATCCAAATCGCCAAAAATCCAAATCGCCAAAAATCCAAATCGCCAAAATTGGCGATCGCCAAAAATCCAAATCGCCAAAAATCCAAATCGCCAAAAATCCAAATCGCCAAAAATCCAAATCGCCAAAAATCCAAATCGCCAAAATTGGCGATCGCCAAAAATCCAAATCGCCAAAAATCCAAATCGCCAAAAGTCCAAATCGCCAAAATTGGCGATCGCCAAAAATCCAAATCGCCAAAAATCCAAATCGCCAAAAATCCAAATCGCCAAAAATCCAAATCGCCAAAAATCCAAATCGCCAAAAATCCAAATCGCCAAAAGTCCAAATCGCCAAAATTGGCGATCGCCAAAAATCCAAATCGCCAAAAATCCAAATCGCCAAAAATCCAAATCGCCAAAAATCCAAATCGCCAAAAATCCTAATCGCCAAAATTGGCGATCGCCAAAAATCCAAATCGCCAAAAATCCAAATCGCCAAAAATCCAAATCGCCAAAAATCCAAATCGCCAAAAATCCAAATCGCCAAAAATCCAAATCGCCAAAAATCCAAATCGCCAAAAATCCAAATCGCCAAAAGTCCAAATCGCCAAAATTGGCGATCGCCAAAAATCCAAATCGCCAAAAATCCAAATCGCCAAAAATCCAAATCGCCAAAAATCCAAATCGCCAAAAATCCAAATCGCCAAAAATCGAAATCGACAAAATTGGCGATCGCCAAAAATCCAAATCGCCAAAAATCCAAATCGCCAAAATTGGCGATCGCCAAAAATCCAAATCGCCAAAAGTCCAAATCGCCAAAAATCCAAATCGCCAAAAATCCAAATCGCCAAAATTGGCAATCGCCAAAAATCCAAATCGCCAAAAATCCAAATCGCCAAAATTGGCGATCGCCAAAAATCCAAATCGCCAAAATTGGCGAGCGCCAAAAATCCAAATCGCCAAAAATCCAAATCGCCAAAAATCCAAATCGCCAAAATTCCAAATCGCCAAAATTGGCGATCGCCAAAAATCCAAATCGCCAAAAATCCAAATCGCCAAAAATCCAAATCGCCAAAATTGGCGATCGCCAAAAATCCAAATCGCCAAAAATCCAAATCGCCAAAAATCCAAATCGCCAAAAATCCAAATCGCCAAAATTGGCGATCGCCAAAAATCCAAATCGCCAAAAATCCAAATCGCCAAAAATCCAAATCGCCAAAAATCCAAATCGCCAAAAATCCAAATCGCCAAAAATCCAAATCGCCAAAATTGGCGATCGCCAAAAATCCAAATCGCCAAAATTGGCGATCGCCAAAAATCCAAATCGCCAAAAATCCAAATCGCCAAAAATCCAAATCGCCAAAAATCCAAATCGCCAAAAATCCAAATCGCCAAAAATCCAGATCGCCAAAAATCCAAATCGCCAAAAATCCAAATCGCCAAAAATCCAAATCGCCAAAAATCCAAATCGCCAAAATTGGCGATCGCCAAAAATCCAAATCGCCAAAAATCCAAATCGCCAAAAATCCAAATCGCCAAAAATCCAAATCGCCGAAATTGGCGATCGCCAAAAATCCAAATCGCCAAAATTGGCGATCGCCAAAAATCCAAATCGCCAAAAATCCAAATCGCCAAAAATCCAAATCGCCAAAATTGGCGATCGCCAAAAATCCAAATCGCCAAAAATCCAAATCGCCAAAAATCCAAATCGCCAAAATTGGCGATCGCCAAAAATCCAAATCGCCAAAAATCCAAATCGCCAAAAATCCAAATCGCCAAAATTGGCGATCGCCAAAAATCCAAATCGCCAAAATTGGCGATCGCCAAAAATCCAAATCGCCAAAAATCCAAATCGCCGAAATTGGCGATCGCCAAAAATCCAAATCGCCAAAAATCCAAATCGCCAAAATTGGCGATCGCCAAAAATCCAAATCGCCAAAAATCCAAATCGCCAAAAATCCAAATCGCCAAAAATCCAAATCGCCAAAAATCCAAATCGCCAAAAATCCAAATCGCCAAAAATCCAAATCGCCAAAAATCCAAATCGCCAAAAATCCAAATCGCCGAAATTGGCGATCGCCAAAAATCCAAATCGCCAAAATTGGCGATCGCCAAAAATCCCAATCGCCAAAAATCCAAATCGCCAAAAATCCAAATCGCCAAAAATCCAAATCGCCAAAATTGGCGATCGCCAAAAATCCAAATCGCCAAAAATCCAAATCGCCGAAATTGGCGATCGCCAAAAATCCCAATCGCCAAAAATCCAAATCGCCAAAAATCCAAATCGCCAAAAATCCAAATCGCCAAAAATCCAAATCGCCAAAAATCCAAATCGCCGAAATTGGCGATCGCCAAAAATCCAAATCGCCAAAATTGGCGATCGCCAAAAATCCCAATCGCCAAAAATCCAAATCGCCAAAAATCCAAATCGCCAAAAATCCAAATCGCCAAAATTGGCGATCGCCAAAAATCCAAATCGCCGAAAATCCAAATCGCCAAAATTGGCGATCGCCAAAAATCCAAATCGCCAAAATTGGCGATCGCCAAAAATCCAAATCGCCAAAATTGGCGATCGCCAAAAATCCAAATCGCCAAAATTGGCGATCGCCAAAAATCCAAATCGCCAAAAATCCAAATCGCCAAAAATCCAAATCGCCAAAAATCCAAATCGCCAAAAATCCAAATCGCCAAAATTGGCGATCGCCAAAAATCCAAATCGCCAAAATTGGCGATCGCCAAAAATCCAAATCGCCAAAAATCCAAATCGCCAAAAATCCAAATCGCCAAAAATCCAAATCGCCAAAAATCCAAATCGCCAAAAATCCAAATCGCCAAAAATCCAAATCGCCAAAAATCCAAATCGCCAAAATTGGCGATCGCCAAAAATCCAAATCGCCAAAAATCCAAATCGCCGAAATTGGCGATCGCCAAAAATCCAAATCGCCAAAATTGGCGATCGCCAAAAATCCAAATCGCCAAAATTGGCGATCGCCAAAAATCCAAATCGCCAAAAATCCAAATCGCCAAAAATCCAAATCGCCAAAAATCCAAATCGCCAAAAATCCAAATCGCCAAAAATCCAAATCGCCAAAAATCCAAATCGCCAAAATTGGCGATCGCCAAAAATCCAAATCGCCAAAAATCCAAATCGCCGAAATTGGCGATCGCCAAAAATCCAAATCGCCGAAATTGGCGATCGCCAAAAATCCAAATCGCCAAAAATCCAAATCGCCAAAAATCCAAATCGCCAAAAATCCAAATCGCCAAAAATCCAAATCGCCAAAAATCCAAATCGCCAAAAATCCAAATCGCCAAAAATCCAAATCGCCAAAAATCCAAATCGCCAAAAATCCAAATCGCCAAAAATCCAAATCGCCAAAATTGGCGATCGCCAAAAATCCAAATCGCCAAAATTGGCGATCGCCAAAAATCCAAATTGCCAAAAATCCAAATCGCCAAAAATCCAAATCGCCAAAAATCCAAATCGCCAAAAATCCAAATCGCCAAAAATCCAAATCGCCAAAATTGGCGATCGCCAAAAATCCAAATCGCCAAAATTGGCGATCGCCAAAAATCCAAATCGCCAAAATTGGCGATCGCCAAAAATCCAAATTGCCAAAAATCCAAATCGCCAAAAATCCAAATCGCCAAAAATCCAAATCGCCAAAAATCCAAATCGCCAAAAATCCAAATCGCCAAAAATCCAAATCGCCAAAATTGGCGATCGCCAAAAATCCAAATCGCCAAAAATCCAAATCGCCAAAAATCCAAATCGCCAAAATTGGCGATCGCCAAAAATCCAAATCGCCAAAAATCCAAATCGCCAAAAATCCAAATCGCCAAAAATCCAAATCGCCAAAAATCCAAATCGCCAAAATTGGCGATCGCCAAAAATCCAAATCGCCAAAAATCCAAATCGCCAAAATTGGCGATCGCCAAAAATCCAAATCGCCAAAAATCCAAATCGCCAAAAATCCAAATCGCCAAAAATCCAAATCGCCAAAAATCCAAATCGCCAAAAATCCAAATCGCCAAAAATCCAAATCGCCAAAAATCCAAATCGCCAAAAATCCAAATCGCCAAAATTGGCGATCGCCAAAAATCCAAATCGCCAAAATTGGCGATCGCCAAAAATCCAAATTGCCAAAAATCCAAATCGCCAAAAATCCAAATCGCCAAAAATCCAAATCGCCAAAAATCCAAATCGCCAAAAATCCAAATCGCCAAAATTGGCGATCGCCAAAAATCCAAATCGCCAAAATTGGCGATCGCCAAAAATCCAAATCGCCAAAATTGGCGATCGCCAAAAATCCAAATTGCCAAAAATCCAAATCGCCAAAAATCCAAATCGCCAAAAATCCAAATCGCCAAAAATCCAAATCGCCAAAAATCCAAATCGCCAAAAATCCAAATCGCCAAAATTGGCGATCGCCAAAAATCCAAATCGCCAAAAATCCAAATCGCCAAAAATCCAAATCGCCAAAATTGGCGATCGCCAAAAATCCAAATCGCCAAAAATCCAAATCGCCAAAAATCCAAATCGCCAAAAATCCAAATCGCCAAAAATCCAAATCGCCAAAATTGGCGATCGCCAAAAATCCAAATCGCCAAAAATCCAAATCGCCAAAATTGGCGATCGCCAAAAATCCAAATCGCCAAAAATCCAAATCGCCAAAAATCCAAATCGCCAAAAATCCAAATCGCCAAAAATCCAAATCGCCAAAAATCCAAATCGCCAAAAATCCAAATCGCCAAAAATCCAAATCGCCAAAAATCCAAATCGCCAAAAGTCCAAATCGCCAAAATTGACGATCGCCAAAAATCCAAATCGCCAAAATTGGCGATCGCCAATAATCCAAATCGCCAATAATCCAAATCGCCAAAATTGGCGATCGCCAAAAATCCAAATCGCCAAAAATCCAAATCGCCAAAAATCCAAATCGCCAAAAATCCAAATCGCCAAAAATCCAAATCGCCAAAAATCCAAATCGCCAAAAATCCAAATCGCCAAAAGTCCAAATCGCCAAAATTGACGATCGCCAAAAATCCAAATCGCCAAAATTGGCGATCGCCAAAAATCCAAATCGCCAAAAATCCAAATCGCCAAAAATCCAAATCGCCAAAAATCCAAATCGCCTTAAATCCAAATCGCCATAAATCCAAATCGCCAAAATTGGCGATCGCCAAAAATCCAAATCGCCAAAATTGGCGATCGCCAAAAATCCAAATCGCCAAAATTGGCGATCGCCAAAAATCCAAATCGCCAAAAATCCAAATCGCCAAAAATCCAAATCGCCAAAATTGGCGATCGCCAAAAATCCAAATCGCCAAAAATCCAAATCGCCAAAAATCCAAATCGCCAAAAATCCAAATCGCCATAAATCCAAATCGCCAAAATTGGCGATCGCCAAAAATCCCAATCGCCAAAATTGGCGATCGCCAAAAATCCAAATCGCCAAAATTGGCGATCGCCAAAAATCCAAATCGCCAAAAATCCAAATCGCCAAAAATCCAAATCGCCAAAAATCCAAATCGCCAAAAATCCAAATCGCCAAAATTGGCGATCGCCAAAAATCCAAATCGCCAAAAATCCAAATCGCCAAAAATCCAAATCGCCAAAAATCCAAATCGCCAAAAATCCAAATCGCCAAAAATCCAAATCGCCAAAAATCCAAATCGCCAAAAATCCAAATCGCCAAAAATCCAAATCGCCAAAAATCCAAATCGCCAAAAATCCAAATCGCCAAAAGTCCAAATCGCCAAAATTGACGATCGCCAAAAATCCAAATCGCCAAAATTGGCGATCGCCAAAAATCCAAATCGCCAAAAATCCAAATCGCCAAAAATCCAAATCGCCACAAATCCAAATCGCCATAAATCCAAATCGCCAAAATTGGCGATCGCCAAAAATCCAAATCGCCAAAAATCCAAATCGCCAAAAATCCAAATCGCCAAAAATCCAAATCGCCAAAAATCCAAATCGCCAAAATTGGCGATCGCCAAAAATCCAAATCGCCAAAAATCCAAATCGCCAAAAATCCAAATCGCCATAAATCCAAATCGCCAAAATTGGCGATCGCCAAAAATCCAAATCGCCAAAAATCCAAATCGCCAAAATTGGCGATCGCCAAAAATCCAAATCGCCAAAAATCCAAATCGCCAAAATTGGCGATCGCCAAAAATCCAAATCGCCAAAAATCCAAATCGCCAATAATCCAAATCGCCAAAAATCCAAATCGCCAAAATTGGCGATCGCCAAAAATCCAAATCGCCAAAAACCCAAATCGCCAAAAATCCAAATCGCCAAAAATCCAAATCGCCAAAAATCCAAATCGCCAAAATTGGCGATCGCCAAAAATCCAAATCGCCAAAAATCCAAATCGCCAAAAATCCAAATCGCCAAAATTGGCGATCGCCAAAAATCCAAATCGCCAAAATTGGCGATCGCCAAAAATCCAAATCGCCAAAAATCCAAATCGCCAAAATTGGCGATCGCCAAAAATCCAAATCGCCAAAAATCCAAATCGCCAAAATTGGCGATCGCCAAAAATCCAAATCGCCAAAATTGGCGATCGCCAAAAATCCAAATCGCCAAAAATCCAAATCGCCAAAAATCCAAATCGCCAAAAATCCAAATCGCCAAAAATCCAAATCGCCAAAAATCCAAATCGCCAAAAATCCAAATCGCCAAAAATCCAAATCGCCAAAAGTCCAAATCGCCAAAATTGGCGATCGCCAAAAATCCAAATCGCCAAAAATCCAAATCGCCAATAATCCAAATCGCCAAAAATCCAAATCGCCAAAACTGGCGATCGCCAAAAATCCAAATCGCCAAAAATCCAAATCGCCAAAAATCCAAATCGCCAAAAATCCAAATCGCCATAAATCCAAATCGCCAAAATTGGCGATCGCCAAAAATCCAAATCGCCAAAATTGGCGATCGCCAATAATCCAAATCGCCAAAAATCCAAATCGCCAAAATTGGCGATCGCCAAAAATCCAAATCGCCAAAAATCCAAATCGCCAAAAATCCAAATCGCCAAAATTGGCGATCGCCAAAAATCCAAATCGCCAAAAATCCAAATCGCCAAAAATCCAAATCGCCAAAAATCCAAATCGCCATAAATCCAAATCGCCAAAATTGGCGATCGCCAAAAATCCAAATCGCCAAAATTGGCGATCGCCAAAAATCCAAATCGCCAAAATTGGCGATCGCCAAAAATCCAAATCGCCAAAAATTCAAATCGCCAAAAATCCAAATCGCCAAAAATCCAAATCGCCAAAAATCCAAATCGCCAAAATTGGCGATCGCCAAAAATCCAAATCGCCAAAAATCCAAATCGCCAAAAATCCAAATCGCCAAAAATCCAAATCGCCAAAAATCCAAATCGCCAAAAATCCAAATCGCCAAAAATCCAAATCGCCAAAAATCCAAATCGCCAAAAATCCAAATCGCCAAAAACCCAAATCGCCAAAAATCCAAATCGCCAAAAGTCCAAATCGCCAAAATTGACGATCGCCAAAAATCCAAATCGCCAAAATTGGCGATCGCCAAAAATCCAAATCGCCAAAAATCCAAATCGCCAAAAATCCAAATCGCCACAAATCCAAATCGCCATAAATCCAAATCGCCAAAATTGGCGATCGCCAAAAATCCAAATCGCCAAAAATCCAAATCGCCAAAAATCCAAATCGCCAAAAATCCAAATCGCCAAAAATCCAAATCGCCAAAATTGGCGATCGCCAAAAATCCAAATCGCCAAAAATCCAAATCGCCAAAAATCCAAATCGCCATAAATCCAAATCGCCAAAATTGGCGATCGCCAAAAATCCAAATCGCCAAAAATCCAAATCGCCAAAATTGGCGATCGCCAAAAATCCAAATCGCCAAAAATCCAAATCGCCAAAATTGGCGATCGCCAAAAATCCAAATCGCCAAAAATCCAAATCGCCAATAATCCAAATCGCCAAAAATCCAAATCGCCAAAATTGGCGATCGCCAAAAATCCAAATCGCCAAAAATCCAAATCGCCAAAAATCCAAATCGCCAAAAATCCAAATCGCCAAAAATCCAAATCGCCAAAATTGGCGATCGCCAAAGATCCAAATCGCCAAAAATCCAAATCGCCAAAAATCCAAATCGCCAAAATTGGCGATCGCCAAAAATCCAAATCGCCAAAATTGGCGATCGCCAAAAATCCAAATCGCCAAAAATCCAAATCGCCAAAATTGGCGATCGCCAAAAATCCAAATCGCCAAAAATCCAAATCGCCAAAAATCCAAATCGCCAAAAGTCCAAATCGCCAAAATTGACGATCGCCAAAAATCCAAATCGCCAAAATTGGCGATCGCCAATAATCCAAATCGCCAATAATCCAAATCGCCAAAATTGGCGATCGCCAAAAATCCAAATCGCCAAAAATCCAAATCGCCAAAAATCCAAATCGCCAAAAATCCAAATCGCCAAAAATCCAAATCGCCAAAAATCCAAATCGCCAAAAATCCAAATCGCCAAAAATCCAAATCGCCAAAAATCCAAATCGCCAAAAGTCCAAATCGCCAAAATTGGCGATCGCCAATAATCCAAATCGCCAATAATCCAAATCGCCAAAATTGGCGATCGCCAAAAATCCAAATCGCCAAAAATCCAAATCGCCAAAAATCCAAATCGCCAAAAATCCAAATCGCCAAAAATCCAAATCGCCAAAAATCCAAATCGCCAAAAATCCAAATCGCCAAAAGTCCAAATCGCCAAAATTGACGATCGCCAAAAATCCAAATCGCCAAAATTGGCGATCGCCAAAAATCCAAATCGCCAAAAATCCAAATCGCCAAAAATCCAAATCGCCAAAAATCCAAATCGCCATAAATCCAAATCGCCAAAATTGGCGATCGCCAAAAATCCAAATCGCCAAAATTGGCGATCGCCAAAAATCCAAATCGCCAAAATTGGCGATCGCCAAAAATCCAAATCGCCAAAAATCCAAATCGCCAAAAATCCAAATCGCCAAAAATCCAAATCGCCAAAATTGGCGATCGCCAAAAATCCAAATCGCCAAAAATCCAAATCGCCAAAAATCCAAATCGCCAAAAATCCAAATCGCCAAAAATCCAAATCGCCAAAAATCCAAATCGCCAAAAGTCCAAATCGCCAAAATTGACGATCGCCAAAAATCCAAATCGCCAAAATTGGCGATCGCCAAAAATCCAAATCGCCAAAATTGGCGATCGCCAAAAATCCAAATCGCCAAAAATCCAAATCGCCAAAAATCCAAATCGCCAAAAATCCAAATCGCCAAAAGTCCAAATCGCCAAAATTGACGATCGCCAAAAATCCAAATCGCCAAAATTGGCGATCGCCAAAAATCCAAATCGCCAAAATTGGCGATCGCCAAAAATCCAAATCGCCAAAAATCCAAATCGCCAAAATTGGCGATCGCCAAAAATCCAAATCGCCAAAATTGGCGATCGCCAAAAATCCAAATCGCCAAAAATCCAAATCGCCAAAAATCCAAATCGCCAAAAATCCAAATCGCCAAAAATCCAAATCGCCAAAAATCCAAATCGCCAAAAATCCAAATCGCCAAAAATCCAAATCGCCAAAAATCCAAATCGCCAAAAGTCCAAATCGCCAAAATTGACGATCGCCAAAAATCCAAATCGCCAATAATCCAAATCGCCAAAATTGGCGATCGCCAAAAATCCAAATCGCCAAAAATCCAAATCGCCAAAAATCCAAATCGCCACAAATCCAAATCGCCATAAATCCAAATCGCCAAAATTGGCGATCGCCAAAAATCCAAATCGCCAAAAATCCAAATCGCCAAAAATCCAAATCGCCAAAAATCCAAATCGCCAAAAATCCAAATCGCCAAAATTGGCGATCGCCAAAAATCCAAATCGCCAAAAATCCAAATCGCCAAAATTGGCGATCGCCAAAAATCCAAATCGCCAAAAATCCAAATCGCCAATAATCCAAATCGCCAAAAATCCAAATCGCCAAAATTGGCGATCGCCAAAAATCCAAATCGCCAAAAATCCAAATCGCCAAAATTGGCGATCGCCAAAAATCCAAATCGCCAAAAATCCAAATCGCCAATAATCCAAATCGCCAAAAATCCAAATCGCCAAAATTGGCGATCGCCAAAAATCCAAATCGCCAAAAATCCAAATCGCCAAAAATCCAAATCGCCAAAATTGGCGATCGCCAAAAATCCAAATCGCCAAAAATCCAAATCGCCAAAAATCCAAATCGCCAAAATTGGCGATCGCCAAAAATCCAAATCGCCAAAATTGGCGATCGCCAAAAATCCAAATCGCCAAAAATCCAAATCGCCAAAATTGGCGATCGCCAAAAATCCAAATCGCCAAAAATCCAAATCGCCAAAATTGGCGATCGCCAAAAATCCAAATCGCCAAAATTGGCGATCGCCAAAAATCCAAATCGCCAAAAATCCAAATCGCCAAAAATCCAAATCGCCAAAAATCCAAATCGCCAAAAATCCAAATCGCCAAAAGTCCAAATCGCCAAAAATCCAAATCGCCAAAAGTCCAAATCGCCAAAATTGGCGATCGCCAAAAATCCAAATCGCCAAAATTGACGATCGCCAAAAATCCAAATCGCCAAAAATCCAAATCGCCAATAATCCAAATCGCCAAAAATCCAAATCGCCAAAATTGGCGATCGCCAAAAATCCAAATCGCCAAAAATCCAAATCACCAAAAATCCAAATCGCCAAAAATCCAAATCGCCATAAATCCAAATCGCCAAAATTGGCGATCGCCAAAAATCCAAATCGCCAAAATTGGCGATCGCCAAAAATCCAAATCGCCAAAAATCCAAATCGCCAAAATTGGCGATCGCCAAAAATCCAAATCGCCAAAAATCCAAATCGCCAAAAATCCAAATCGCCAAAAATCCAAATCGCCAAAATTGGCGATCGCCAAAAATCCAAATCGCCAAAAATCCAAATCGCCAAAAATCCAAATCGCCAAAAATCCAAATCGCCAAAATTGGCGATCGCCAAAAATCCAAATCGCCAAAAATCCAAATCGCCAAAAATCCAAATCGCCAAAAATCCAAATCGCCAAAAATCCAAATCGCCAAAAATCCAAATCGCCAAAAATCCAAATCGCCAAAAATCCAAATCGCCAAAAGTCCAAATCGCCAAAATTGGCGATCGCCAATAATCCAAATCGCCAATAATCCAAATCGCCAAAATTGGCGATCGCCAAAAATCCAAATCGCCAAAAATCCAAATCGCCAAAAATCCAAATCGCCAAAATTGGCGATCGCCAAAGATCCAAATCGCCAAAAATCCAAATCGCCAAAAATCCAAATCGCCAAAATTGGCGATCGCCAAAAATCCAAATCGCCAAAATTGGCGATCGCCAAAAATCCAAATCGCCAAAAATCCAAATCGCCAAAATTGGCGATCGCCAAAAATCCAAATCGCCAAAAATACAAATCGCCAAAAATCCAAATCGCCAAAAGTCCAAATCGCCAAAATTGACGATCGCCAAAAATCCAAATCGCCAAAATTGGCGATCGCCAATAATCCAAATCGCCAATAATCCAAATCGCCAAAATTGGCGATCGCCAAAAATCCAAATCGCCAAAAATCCAAATCGCCAAAAATCCAAATCGCCAAAAATCCAAATCGCCAAAAATCCAAATCGCCAAAAATCCAAATCGCCAAAAATCCAAATCGCCAAAAATCCAAATCGCCAAAAATCCAAATCGCCAAAAGTCCAAATCGCCAAAATTGGCGATCGCCAATAATCCAAATCGCCAATAATCCAAATCGCCAAAATTGGCGATCGCCAAAAATCCAAATCGCCAAAAATCCAAATCGCCAAAAATCCAAATCGCCAAAAATCCAAATCGCCAAAAATCCAAATCGCCAAAAATCCAAATCGCCAAAAATCCAAATCGCCAAAAGTCCAAATCGCCAAAATTGACGATCGCCAAAAATCCAAATCGCCAAAATTGGCGATCGCCAAAAATCCAAATCGCCAAAAATCCAAATCGCCAAAAATCCAAATCGCCAAAAATCCAAATCGCCATAAATCCAAATCGCCAAAATTGGCGATCGCCAAAAATCCAAATCGCCAAAATTGGCGATCGCCAAAAATCCAAATCGCCAAAATTGGCGATCGCCAAAAATCCAAATCGCCAAAAATCCAAATCGCCAAAAATCCAAATCGCCAAAAATCCAAATCGCCAAAATTGGCGATCGCCAAAAATCCAAATCGCCAAAAATCCAAATCGCCAAAAATCCAAATCGCCAAAAATCCAAATCGCCAAAAATCCAAATCGCCAAAAATCCAAATCGCCAAAAGTCCAAATCGCCAAAATTGACGATCGCCAAAAATCCAAATCGCCAAAATTGGCGATCGCCAAAAATCCAAATCGCCAAAATTGGCGATCGCCAAAAATCCAAATCGCCAAAAATCCAAATCGCCAAAAATCCAAATCGCCAAAAATCCAAATCGCCAAAAGTCCAAATCGCCAAAATTGACGATCGCCAAAAATCCAAATCGCCAAAATTGGCGATCGCCAAAAATCCAAATCGCCAAAATTGGCGATCGCCAAAAATCCAAATCGCCAAAAATCCAAATCGCCAAAATTGGCGATCGCCAAAAATCCAAATCGCCAAAATTGGCGATCGCCAAAAATCCAAATCGCCAAAAATCCAAATCGCCAAAAATCCAAATCGCCAAAAATCCAAATCGCCAAAAATCCAAATCGCCAAAAATCCAAATCGCCAAAAATCCAAATCGCCAAAAATCCAAATCGCCAAAAATCCAAATCGCCAAAAGTCCAAATCGCCAAAATTGACGATCGCCAAAAATCCAAATCGCCAATAATCCAAATCGCCAAAATTGGCGATCGCCAAAAATCCAAATCGCCAAAAATCCAAATCGCCAAAAATCCAAATCGCCACAAATCCAAATCGCCATAAATCCAAATCGCCAAAATTGGCGATCGCCAAAAATCCAAATCGCCAAAAATCCAAATCGCCAAAAATCCAAATCGCCAAAAATCCAAATCGCCAAAAATCCAAATCGCCAAAATTGGCGATCGCCAAAAATCCAAATCGCCAAAAATCCAAATCGCCAAAATTGGCGATCGCCAAAAATCCAAATCGCCAAAAATCCAAATCGCCAATAATCCAAATCGCCAAAAATCCAAATCGCCAAAATTGGCGATCGCCAAAAATCCAAATCGCCAAAAATCCAAATCGCCAAAATTGGCGATCGCCAAAAATCCAAATCGCCAAAAATCCAAATCGCCAATAATCCAAATCGCCAAAAATCCAAATCGCCAAAATTGGCGATCGCCAAAAATCCAAATCGCCAAAAATCCAAATCGCCAAAAATCCAAATCGCCAAAATTGGCGATCGCCAAAAATCCAAATCGCCAAAAATCCAAATCGCCAAAAATCCAAATCGCCAAAATTGGCGATCGCCAAAAATTTAAATCGCCAAAATTGGCGATCGCCAAAAATCCAAATCGCCAAAAATCCAAATCGCCAAAATTGGCGATCGCCAAAAATCCAAATCGCCAAAAATCCAAATCGCCAAAATTGGCGATCGCCAAAAATCCAAATCGCCAAAATTGGCGATCGCCAAAAATCCAAATCGCCAAAAATCCAAATCGCCAAAAATCCAAATCGCCAAAAATCCAAATCGCCAAAAATCCAAATCGCCAAAAGTCCAAATCGCCAAAAATCCAAATCGCCAAAAGTCCAAATCGCCAAAATTGGCGATCGCCAAAAATCCAAATCGCCAAAATTGACGATCGCCAAAAATCCAAATCGCCAAAAATCCAAATCGCCAATAATCCAAATCGCCAAAAATCCAAATCGCCAAAATTGGCGATCGCCAAAAATCCAAATCGCCAAAAATCCAAATCACCAAAAATCCAAATCGCCAAAAATCCAAATCGCCATAAATCCAAATCGCCAAAATTGGCGATCGCCAAAAATCCAAATCGCCAAAATTGGCGATCGCCAAAAATCCAAATCGCCAAAAATCCAAATCGCCAAAATTGGCGATCGCCAAAAATCCAAATCGCCAAAAATCCAAATCGCCAAAAATCCAAATCGCCAAAAATCCAAATCGCCAAAATTGGCGATCGCCAAAAATCCAAATCGCCAAAAATCCAAATCGCCAAAAATCCAAATCGCCAAAAATCCAAATCGCCAAAATTGGCGATCGCCAAAAATCCAAATCGCCAAAAATCCAAATCGCCAAAAATCCAAATCGCCAAAAATCCAAATCGCCAAAAATCCAAATCGCCAAAAATCCAAATCGCCAAAAATCCAAATCGCCAAAAATCCAAATCGCCAAAAGTCCAAATCGCCAAAATTGGCGATCGCCAATAATCCAAATCGCCAATAATCCAAATCGCCAAAATTGGCGATCGCCAAAAATCCAAATCGCCAAAAATCCAAATCGCCAAAAATCCAAATCGCCAAAAATCCAAATCGCCAAAAATCCAAATCGCCAAAAATCCAAATCGCCAAAAATCCAAATCGCCAAAAATCCAAATCGCCAAAAATCCAAATCGCCAAAAATCCAAATCGCCAAAAATCCAAATCGCCAAAAGTCCAAATCGCCAAAATTGACGATCGCCAAAAATCCAAATCGCCAAAATTGGCGATCGCCAAAAATCCAAATCGCCAAAATTCCAAATCGCCAATAATCCAAATCGCCAAAATTGGCGATCGCCAAAAATCCAAATCGCCAAAAATCCAAATCGCCAAAAGTCCAAATCGCCAAAATTGACGATCGCCAAAAATCCAAATCGCCAAAATTGGCGATCGCCAAAAATCCAAATCGCCAAAAATCCAAATCGCCAAAAATCCAAATCGCCAAAATTGGCGATCGCCAAAAATTCAAATCGCCAAAAATCCAAATCGCCAAAAATCCAAATCGCCAAAAATCCAAATCGCCAAAATCCAAATCGCCAAAAATCCAAATCGCCAAAAATCCAAATCGCCATAAATCCAAATCGCCAAAATTGGCGATCGCCAAAAATCCAAATCGCCAAAAATCCAAATCGCCAAAAATCCAAATCGCCAAAAATCCAAATCGCCAAAAATCCAAATCGCCAAAAATCCAAATCGCCAAAAATCCAAATCGCCAAAAATCCAAATCGCCAAAAATCCAAATCGCCAAAAATCCAAATCGCCAAAATTGGCGATCGCCAAAAATCCAAATCGCCAAAAATCCAAATCGCCAAAAATCCAAATCGCCAAAATTGGCGATCGCCAAAAATCCAAATCGCCAAAAATCCAAATCGCCAAAAATCCAAATCGCCAAAAATCCAAATCGCCAAAAATCCAAATCGCCAAAAATCCAAATCGCCAAAAGTCCAAATCGCCAAAATTGGCGATCGCCAAAAATCCAAATCGCCAAAATTGACGATCGCCAAAAATCCAAATCGCCAAAAATCCAAATCGCCAATAATCCAAATCGCCAAAAATCCAAATCGCCAAAATTGGCGATCGCCAAAAATCCAAATCGCCAAAAATCCAAATCACCAAAAATCCAAATCGCCAAAAATCCAAATCGCCATAAATCCAAATCGCCAAAATTGGCGATCGCCAAAAATCCAAATCGCCAAAATTGGCGATCGCCAAAAATCCAAATCGCCAAAAATCCAAATCGCCAAAAATCCAAATCGCCAAAATTGGCGATCGCCAAAAATCCAAATCGCCAAAAATCCAAATCGCCAAAAATCCAAATCGCCAAAAATCCAAATCGCCAAAAATCCAAATCGCCAAAAATCCAAATCGCCAAAAGTCCAAATCGCCAAAATTGACGATCGCCAAAAATCCAAATCGCCAAAAATCCAAATCGCCAAAAATCCAAATCGCCAAAATTGGCGATCGCCAAAAATCCAAATCGCCAAAATTGGCGATCGCCAAAAATCCAAATCGCCAAAAATCCAAATCGCCAATAATCCAAATCGCCAAAATTGGCGATCGCCAAAAATCCAAATCGCCAAAAATCCAAATCGCCAAAAATCCAAATCGCCAATAATCCAAATCGCCAAAATTGGCGATCGCCAAAAATTCAAATCGCCAAAAATCCAAATCGCCAAAAATCCAAATCGCCAAAAATCCAAATCGCCAAAATCCAAATCGCCAAAAATCCAAATCGCCAAAAATCCAAATCGCCAAAAATCCAAATCGCCAAAAATCCAAATCGCCAAAAATCCAAATCGCCAAAAATCCAAATCGCCAAAAATCCAAATCGCCAAAATTGGCGATCGCCAATAATCCAAATCGCCAAAAATCCAAATCGCCAAAATTGGCGATCGCCAAAAATCCAAATCGCCAAAAATCCAAATCGCCAAAAATCCAAATCGCCAAAAATCCAAATCGCCAAAATTGGCGATCGCCAAAAATCCAAATCGCCAAAAATCCAAATCGCCAAAAATCCAAATCGCCAAAAATCCAAATCGCCAAAAATCCAAATCGCCAAAAATCCAAATCGCCAAAAATCCAAATCGCCAAAAATCCAAATCGCCAAAAATCCAAATCGCCAAAATTGGCGATCGCCAATAATCCAAATCGCCAAAAATCCAAATCGCCAAAATTGGCGATCGCCAAAAATCCAAATCGCCAAAAATCCAAATCGCCAAAAATCCAAATCGCCAAAAATCCAAATCGCCAAAATTGGCGATCGCCAAAAATCCAAATCGCCAAAAATCCAAATCGCCAAAAATCCAAATCGCCAAAAATCCAAATCGCCAAAAATCCAAATCGCCAAAAATCCAAATCGCCAAAAATCCAAATCGCCAAAAGTCCAAATCGCCAAAATTGGCGATCGCCAAAAATCCAAATCGCCAAAAATCCAAATCGCCAAAATTGACGATCGCCAAAAATCCAAATCGCCAAAAATCCAAATCGCCAAAAATCCAAATCGCCAAAAGTCCAAATCGCCAAAATTGGCGATCGCCAAAAATCCAAATCGCCAAAAGTCCAAATCGCCAAAATTGGCGATCGCCAAAAATCCAAATCGCCAAAATTCCAAATCGCCAATAATCCAAATCGCCAAAATTGGCGATCGCCAAAAATCCAAATCGCCAAAAATCCAAATCGCCAAAAGTCCAAATCGCCAAAATTGACGATCGCCAAAAATCCAAATCGCCAAAATTGGCGATCGCCAAAAATCCAAATCGCCAAAAATCCAAATCGCCAAAAATCCAAATCGCCAAAATTGGCGATCGCCAAAAATTCAAATCGCCAAAAATCCAAATCGCCAAAAATCCAAATCGCCAAAAATCCAAATCGCCAAAATCCAAATCGCCAAAAATCCAAATCGCCAAAAATCCAAATCGCCATAAATCCAAATCGCCAAAATTGGCGATCGCCAAAAATCCAAATCGCCAAAAATCCAAATCGCCAAAAATCCAAATCGCCAAAAATCCAAATCGCCAAAAATCCAAATCGCCAAAAATCCAAATCGCCAAAAATCCAAATCGCCAAAAATCCAAATCGCCAAAAATCCAAATCGCCAAAAATCCAAATCGCCAAAATTGGCGATCGCCAAAAATCCAAATCGCCAAAAATCCAAATCGCCAAAAATCCAAATCGCCAAAATTGGCGATCGCCAAAAATCCAAATCGCCAAAAATCCAAATCGCCAAAAATCCAAATCGCCAAAAATCCAAATCGCCAAAAATCCAAATCGCCAAAAATCCAAATCGCCAAAAATCCAAATCGCCAAAAGTCCAAATCGCCAAAATTGGCGATCGCCAAAAATCCAAATCGCCAAAATTGACGATCGCCAAAAATCCAAATCGCCAAAAATCCAAATCGCCAATAATCCAAATCGCCAAAAATCCAAATCGCCAAAATTGGCGATCGCCAAAAATCCAAATCGCCAAAAATCCAAATCACCAAAAATCCAAATCGCCAAAAATCCAAATCGCCATAAATCCAAATCGCCAAAATTGGCGATCGCCAAAAATCCAAATCGCCAAAATTGGCGATCGCCAAAAATCCAAATCGCCAAAAATCCAAATCGCCAAAAATCCAAATCGCCAAAATTGGCGATCGCCAAAAATCCAAATCGCCAAAAATCCAAATCGCCAAAAATCCAAATCGCCAAAAATCCAAATCGCCAAAATTGGCGATCGCCAAAAATCCAAATCGCCAAAAATCCAAATCGCCAAAAATCCAAATCGCCAAAAATCCAAATCGCCAAAAATCCAAATCGCCAAAAATCCAAATCGCCAAAAGTCCAAATCGCCAAAATTGACGATCGCCAAAAATCCAAATCGCCAAAAATCCAAATCGCCAAAAATCCAAATCGCCAAAATTGGCGATCGCCAAAAATCCAAATCGCCAAAATTGGCGATCGCCAAAAATCCAAATCGCCAAAAATCCAAATCGCCAATAATCCAAATCGCCAAAATTGGCGATCGCCAAAAATCCAAATCGCCAAAAATCCAAATCGCCAAAAATCCAAATCGCCAATAATCCAAATCGCCAAAATTGGCGATCGCCAAAAATTCAAATCGCCAAAAATCCAAATCGCCAAAAATCCAAATCGCCAAAAATCCAAATCGCCAAAATCCAAATCGCCAAAAATCCAAATCGCCAAAAATCCAAATCGCCAAAAATCCAAATCGCCAAAAATCCAAATCGCCAAAAATCCAAATCGCCAAAAATCCAAATCGCCAAAAATCCAAATCGCCAAAATTGGCGATCGCCAATAATCCAAATCGCCAAAAATCCAAATCGCCAAAATTGGCGATCGCCAAAAATCCAAATCGCCAAAAATCCAAATCGCCAAAAATCCAAATCGCCAAAAATCCAAATCGCCAAAATTGGCGATCGCCAAAAATCCAAATCGCCAAAAATCCAAATCGCCAAAAATCCAAATCGCCAAAAATCCAAATCGCCAAAAATCCAAATCGCCAAAAATCCAAATCGCCAAAAATCCAAATCGCCAAAAATCCAAATCGCCAAAAATCCAAATCGCCAAAATTGGCGATCGCCAATAATCCAAATCGCCAAAAATCCAAATCGCCAAAATTGGCGATCGCCAAAAATCCAAATCGCCAAAAATCCAAATCGCCAAAAATCCAAATCGCCAAAAATCCAAATCGCCAAAATTGGCGATCGCCAAAAATCCAAATCGCCAAAAATCCAAATCGCCAAAAATCCAAATCGCCAAAAATCCAAATCGCCAAAAATCCAAATCGCCAAAAATCCAAATCGCCAAAAATCCAAATCGCCAAAAGTCCAAATCGCCAAAATTGGCGATCGCCAAAAATCCAAATCGCCAAAAATCCAAATCGCCAAAATTGACGATCGCCAAAAATCCAAATCGCCAAAAATCCAAATCGCCAAAAATCCAAATCGCCAAAAGTCCAAATCGCCAAAATTGGCGATCGCCAAAAATCCAAATCGCCAAAAGTCCAAATCGCCAAAATTGGCGATCGCCAAAAATCCAAATCGCCAAAATTGACGATCGCCAAAAATCCAAATCGCCAAAAATCCAAATCGCCAATAATCCAAATCGCCAAAAATCCAAATCGCCAAAATTGGCGATCGCCAAAAATCCAAATCGCCAAAAATCCAAATCACCAAAAATCCAAATCGCCAAAAATCCAAATCGCCATAAATCCAAATCGCCAAAATTGGCGATCGCCAAAAATCCAAATCGCCAAAATTGGCGATCGCCAAAAATCCAAATCGCCAAAAATCCAAATCGCCAAAAATCCAAATCGCCAAAATTGGCGATCGCCAAAAATCCAAATCGCCAAAAATCCAAATCGCCAAAAATCCAAATCGCCAAAAATCCAAATAGCCAAAATTGGCGATCGCCAAAAATCCAAATCGCCAAAAATCCAAATCGCCAAAAATCCAAATCGCCAAAAATCCAAATCGCCAAAATCCAAATCGCCAAAAATCCAAATCGCCAAAAATCCAAATCGCCATAAATCCAAATCGCCAAAATTGGCGATCGCCAAAAATCCAAATCGCCAAAAATCCAAATCGCCAAAAATCCAAATCGCCAAAATCCAAATCGCCAAAAATCCAAATCGCCAAAAATCCAAATCGCCATAAATCCAAATCGCCAAAATTGGCGATCGCCAAAAATCCAAATCGCCAAAAATCCAAATCGCCAAAAATCCAAATCGCCAAAATTGGCGATCGCCAAAAATCCAAATCGCCAAAATTGGCGATCGCCAATAATCCAAATCGCCAAAAATCCAAATCGCCAAAATTGGCGATCGCCAAAAATCCAAATCGCCAAAAATCCAAATCGCCAAAAATCCAAATCGCCAAAAATCCAAATCGCCAAAATTGGCGATCGCCAAAAATCCAAATCGCCAAAAATCCAAATCGCCAAAAATCCAAATCGCCAAAAATCCAAATCGCCAAAAATCCAAATCGCCAAAAATCCAAATCGCCAAAAATCCAAATCGCCAAAAATCCAAATCGCCAAAAGTCCAAATCGCCAAAATTGGCGATCGCCAATAATCCAAATCGCCAATAATCCAAATCGCCAAAATTGGCGATCGCCAAAAATCCAAATCGCCAAAAATCCAAATCGCCAAAAATCCAAATCGCCAAAATTGGCGATCGCCAAAAATCCAAATCGCCAAAAATCCAAATCGCCAAAAATCCAAATCGCCAAAAATCCAAATCGCCAAAATTGGCGATCGCCAAAAATCCAAATCGCCAAAAATCCAAATCGCCAAAAATCCAAATCGCCAAAAATCCAAATCGCCAAAAATCCAAATCGCCAAAAATCCAAATCGCCAAAAATCCAAATCGCCAAAAATCCAAATCGCCAAAAATCCAAATCGCCAAAAGTCCAAATCGCCAAAATTGACGATCGCCAAAAATCCAAATCGCCAAAAGTCCAAATCGCCAAAATTGGCGATCGCCAATAATCCAAATCGCCAATAATCCAAATCGCCAAAATTGGCGATCGCCAAAAATCCAAATCGCCAAAAATCCAAATCGCCAAAAATCCAAATCGCCAAAAATCCAAATCGCCAAAAATCCAAATCGCCAAAAATCCAAATCGCCAAAAATCCAAATCGCCAAAAATCCAAATCGCCAAAAATCCAAATCGCCAAAAATCCAAATCGCCAAAAATCCAAATCGCCAAAAGTCCAAATCGCCAAAATTGACGATCGCCAAAAATCCAAATCGCCAAAAATCCAAATCGCCAAAATTGGCGATCGCCAAAAATCCAAATCGCCAAAAATCCAAATCGCCAAAATTGGCGATCGCCAAAAATCCAAATCGCCAAAAATCCAAATCGCCAATAATCCAAATCGCCAAAATTGGCGATCGCCAAAAATCCAAATCGCCAAAAATCCAAATCGCCAAAAATCCAAATCGCCAATAATCCAAATCGCCAAAATTGGCGATCGCCAAAAATTCAAATCGCCAAAAATCCAAATCGCCAAAAATCCAAATCGCCAAAATTGGCGATCGCCAAAAATCCAAATCGCCAAAATTGGCGATCGCCAAAAATCCAAATCGCCAAAAATCCAAATCGCCAAAATTGGCGATCGCCAAAAATCCAAATCGCCAAAAATCCAAATCGCCAAAAATCCAAATCGCCAAAATTGGCGATCGCCAAAAATCCAAATCGCCAAAAATCCAAATCGCCAAAATTGGCGATCGCCAAAAATCCAAATCGCCAAAAATCCAAATCGCCAAAAATCCAAATCGCCAAAAATCCAAATCGCCAAAATTGGCGATCGCCAAAAATCCAAATCGCCAAAAATCCAAATCGCCAAAAATCCAAATCGCCAAAAATCCAAATCGCCAAAAATCCAAATCGCCAAAATTGGCGATCGCCAAAAATTCAAATCGCCAAAAATCCAAATCGCCAAAAATCCAAATCGCCAAAATTGGCGATCGCCAAAAATTCAAATCGCCAAAAATCCAAATCGCCAAAATTGGCGATCGCCAAAAATCCAAATCGCCAAAAATCCAAATCGCCAAAAATCCAAATCGCCAAAAATCCAAATCGCCAAAATTGGCGATCGCCAAAAATCCAAATCGCCAAAAATCCAAATCGCCAAAAATCCAAATCGCCAAAATTGGCGATCGCCAAAAATCCAAATCGCCAAAAATCCAAATCGCCAAAAGTCCAAATCGCCAAAATTGGCGATCGCCAATAATCCAAATCGCCAATAATCCAAATCGCCAAAATTGGCGATCGCCAAAAATCCAAATCGCCAAAAATCCAAATCGCCAAAAATCCAAATCGCCAAAAATCCAAATCGCCAAAAATCCAAATCGCCAAAAATCCAAATCGCCAAAAATCCAAATCGCCAAAAATCCAAATCGCCAAAAATCCAAATCGCCAAAAATCCAAATCGCCAAAAATCCAAATCGCCAAAAGTCCAAATCGCCAAAATTGACGATCGCCAAAAATCCAAATCGCCAAAAATCCAAATCGCCAAAATTGGCGATCGCCAAAAATCCAAATCGCCAAAAATCCAAATCGCCAAAATTGGCGATCGCCAAAAATCCAAATCGCCAAAAATCCAAATCGCCAATAATCCAAATCGCCAAAATTGGCGATCGCCAAAAATCCAAATCGCCAAAAATCCAAATCGCCAAAAATCCAAATCGCCAATAATCCAAATCGCCAAAATTGGCGATCGCCAAAAATTCAAATCGCCAAAAATCCAAATCGCCAAAAATCCAAATCGCCAAAATTGGCGATCGCCAAAAATCCAAATCGCCAAAATTGGCGATCGCCAAAAATCCAAATCGCCAAAAATCCAAATCGCCAAAAATCCAAATCGCCAAAATTGGCGATCGCCAAAAATCCAAATCGCCAAAAATCCAAATCGCCAAAAATCCAAATCGCCAAAATTGGCGATCGCCAAAAATCCAAATCGCCAAAAATCCAAATCGCCAAAATTGGCGATCGCCAAAAATCCAAATCGCCAAAAATCCAAATCGCCAAAAATCCAAATCGCCAAAAATCCAAATCGCCAAAATTGGCGATCGCCAAAAATCCAAATCGCCAAAAATCCAAATCGCCAAAAATCCAAATCGCCAAAAATCCAAATCGCCAAAAATCCAAATCGCCAAAATTGGCGATCGCCAAAAATTCAAATCGCCAAAAATCCAAATCGCCAAAAATCCAAATCGCCAAAATTGGCGATCGCCAAAAATTCAAATCGCCAAAAATCCAAATCGCCAAAATTGGCGATCGCCAAAAATCCAAATCGCCAAAAATCCAAATCGCCAAAAATCCAAATCGCCAAAAATCCAAATCGCCAAAATTGGCGATCGCCAAAAATCCAAATCGCCAAAAATCCAAATCGCCAAAAATCCAAATCGCCAAAATTGGCGATCGCCAAAAATCCAAATCGCCAAAAATCCAAATCGCCAAAATTGGCGATCGCCAAAAATCCAAATCGCCAAAAATCCAAATCGCCAAAAATCCAAATCGCCAAAAATCCAAATCGCCATAAATCCAAATCGCCAAAATTGGCGATCGCCAAAAATCCAAATCGCCAAAATTGGCGATCGCCAAAAATCCAAATCGCCAAAAATCCAAATCGCCAAAAATCCAAATCGCCAAAAATCCAAATCGCCATAAATCCAAATCGCCAAAATTGGCGATCGCCAGAAATCCAAATCGCCAAAATTGGCGATCGCCAAAAATCCAAATCGCCAAAAATCCAAATCGCCAAAAATCCAAATCGCAAAAAATCCAAATCGCCAAAATTGGCGATCGCCAAAAATCCAAATCGCCAAAAATCCAAATCGCCAAAAATCCAAATCGCCAAAATTGGCGATCGCCAAAAATCCAAATCGCCAAAAATCCAAATCGCCAAAAATCCAAATCGCCAAAAATCCAAATCGCCAAAATCCAAATCGCCAAAAATCCAAATCGCCAAAATTGGCGATCGCCAAAAATCCAAATCGCCAAAAATCCAAATCGCCAAAAATCCAAATCGCCAAAATTGGCGATCGCCAAAAATCCAAATCGCCAAAATTGGCGATCGCCAATAATCCAAATCGCCAAAAATCCAAATCGCCAAAATTGGCGATCGCCAAAAATCCAAATCGCCAAAAATCCAAATCGCCAAAAGTCCAAATCGCCAAAAATCCAAATCGCCAAAAATCCAAATCGCCAAAAATCCAAATCGCCAAAATTGGCGATCGCCAAAAATCCAAATCGCCAAAATTGGCGATCGCCAATAATCCAAATCGCCAATAATCCAAATCGCCAAAATTGCGGATCGCCAAAAATCCAAATCGCCAAAAATCCAAATCGCCAAAAATCCAAATCGCCAAAAATCCAAATCGCCAAAAATCCAAATCGCCAAAAATCCAAATCGCCAAAAATCCAAATCGCCAAAATTGACGATCGCCAAAAATCCAAATCGCCAAAATTGGCGATCGCCAAAAATCCAAATCGCCAAAAATCCAAATCGCCAAAAATCCAAATCGCCAAAATTGGCGATCGCCAAAAATCCAAATCGCCAAAATTGGCGATCGCCAAAAATCCAAATCGCCAAAAATCCAAATCGCCAAAATTGGCGATCGCCAAAAATCCAAATCGCCAAAAATCCAAATCGCCAATAATCCAAATCGCCAAAATTGGCGATCGCCAAAAATCCAAATCGCCAAAAATCCAAATCGCCAAAAATCCAAATCGCCAAAAATCCAAATCGCCAAAATTGGCGATCGCCAAAAATTCAAATCGCCAAAAATCCAAATCGCCAAAAATCCAAATCGCCAAAATTGGCGATCGCCAAAAATCCAAATCGCCAAAAATCCAAATCGCCAAAAATCCAAATCGCCATAAATCCAAATCGCCAAAATTGGCGATCGCCAAAAATCCAAATCGCCAAAATTGGCGATCGCCAAAAATTCAAATCGCCAAAAATCCAAATCGCCAAAAATCCAAATCGCCAAAAATCCAAATCGCCAAAATCCAAATCGCCAAAAATCCAAATCGCCAAAAATCCAAATCGCCAAAAATCCAAATCGCCAAAAATCCAAATCGCCAAAAATCCAAATCGCCAAAAATCCAAATCGCCAAAAATCCAAATCGCCAAAATTGGCGATCGCCAATAATCCAAATCGCCAAAAATCCAAATCGCCAAAATTGGCGATCGCCAAAAATCCAAATCGCCAAAAATCCAAATCGCCAAAAATCCAAATCGCCAAAAATCCAAATCGCCAAAATTGGCGATCGCCAAAAATCCAAATCGCCAAAAATCCAAATCGCCAAAAATCCAAATCGCCAAAAATCCAAATCGCCAAAAATCCAAATCGCCAAAAATCCAAATCGCCAAAAATCCAAATCGCCAAAAATCCAAATCGCCAAAATTGGCGATCGCCAATAATCCAAATCGCCAAAAATCCAAATCGCCAAAATTGGCGATCGCCAAAAATCCAAATCGCCAAAAATCCAAATCGCCAAAAATCCAAATCGCCAAAAATCCAAATCGCCAAAATTGGCGATCGCCAAAAATCCAAATCGCCAAAAATCCAAATCGCCAAAAATCCAAATCGCCAAAAATCCAAATCGCCAAAAATCCAAATCGCCAAAAATCCAAATCGCCAAAAGTCCAAATCGCCAAAATTGGCGATCGCCAAAAATCCAAATCGCCAAAAATCCAAATCGCCAAAATTGACGATCGCCAAAAATCCAAATCGCCAAAAATCCAAATCGCCAAAAGTCCAAATCGCCAAAAGTCGAAATCGCCAAAATTGGCGATCGCCAAAAATCCAAATCGCCAAAAATCCAAATCGCCAAAAATCCAAATCGCCAAAAATCCAAATCGCCAAAAGTCCAAATCGCCATAAATCCAAATCGCCAAAATTGGCGATCGCCAAAAATCCAAATCGCCAAAATTGGCGATCGCCAATAATCCAAATCGCCAAAAATCCAAATCGCCAAAATTGGCGATCGCCAAAAATCCAAATCGCCAAAAATCCAAATCGCCAAAAATCCAAATCGCCAAAAATCCAAATCGCCAAAATTGGCGATCGCCAAAAATCCAAATCGCCAAAAATCCAAATCGCCAAAAATCCAAATCGCCAAAAATCCAAATCGCCAAAAATCCAAATCGCCAAAAATCCAAATCGCCAAAAATCCAAATCGCCAAAAATCCAAATCGCCAAAAATCCAAATCGCCAAAAATCCAAATCGCCAAAAATCCAAATCGCCAAAATTGGCGATCGCCAAAAATCCAAATCGCCAAAAATCCAAATCGCGAAAAGTCCAAATCGCCAAAATTGGCGATCGCCAAAAATCCAAGTCGCCAAAATTGGCGATCGCCAATAATCCAAATCGCCAAAAATCCAAATCGCCAAAATTGGCGATCGCCAAAAATCCAAATCGCCAAAATTGGCGATCGCCAAAAATCCAAATCGCCAAAAATCCAAATCGCCAAAATTGGCGATCGCCAAAAATCCAAATCGCCAAAAATCCAAATCGCCAAAAATCCAAATCGCCAAAATTGGCGATCGCCAAAAATCCAAATCGCCAAAAATCCAAATCGCCAAAATTGGCGATCGCCAAAAATCCAAATCGCCAAAAAACCAAATCGCCAAAAATCCAAATCGCCAAAATTCCAAATCGCCATAAATCCAAATCGCCAAAAATCCAAATCGCCAAAAATCCAAATCGCCAAAAATCCAAATCGCCAAAAATCCAAATCGCGAAAAGTCCAAATCGCCAAAATTGGCGATCGCCAAAAATCCAAGTCGCCAAAATTGGCGATCGCCAATAATCCAAATCGCCAAAAATCCAAATCGCCAAAATTGGCGATCGCCAAAAATCCAAATCGCCAAAATTGGCGATCGCCAAAAATCCAAATCGCCAAAAATCCAAATCGCCAAAAATCCAAATCGCCAAAATTGGCGATCGCCAAAAATCCAAATCGCCAAAAATCCAAATCGCCAAAATTGGCGATCGCCAAAAATCCAAATCGCCAAAAATCCAAATCGCCAAAAATCCAAATCGCCAAAAATCCAAATCGCCAAAATTGGCGATCGCCAAAAATCCAAATCGCCAAAAATCCAAATCGCCAAAAATCCAAATCGCCGAAATTGGCGATCGCCAAAAATCCAAATCGCCAAAATTGGCGATCGCCAAAAATCCAAATCGCCAAAAATCCAAATCGCCAAAAATCCAAAACGCCAAAAATCCAAATCGCCAAAAATCCAAATCGCCAAAATTGGCGATCGCCAAAAATCCAAATCGCCAAAATTGGCGATCGCCAAAAATCCAAATCGCCAAAATTGGCGATCGCCAAAAATCCAAAACGCCAAAAATCCAAATCGCCAAAAATCCAAATCGCCAAAATTGGCGATCGCCAAAAATCCAAATCGCCAAAAATCCAAATCGCCAAAAATCCAAATCGCCAAAATTGGCGATCGCCAAAAATCCAAATCGCCAAAAATCCAAATCGCCAAAATTGGCGATCGCCAAAAATCCAAATCGCCAAAAAACCAAATCGCCAAAAATCCAAATCGCCAAAATTCCAAATCGCCATAAATCCAAATCGCCAAAAATCCAAATCGCCAAAAATCCAAATCGCCAAAAATCCAAATCGCCAAAAATCCAAATCGCGAAAAGTCCAAATCGCCAAAAATCCAAATCGCCAAAAATCCAAATCGCCGAAATTGGCGATCGCCAAAAATCCAAATCGCCAAAATTGGCGATCGCCAAAAATCCAAATCGCCAAAAATCCAAATCGCCAAAAATCCAAAACGCCAAAAATCCAAATCGCCAAAAATCCAAATCGCCAAAAATCCAAATCGCCAAAATTGGCGATCGCCAAAAATCCAAATCGCCAAAAAACCAAATCGCCAAAAATCCAAATCGCCAAAATTCCAAATCGCCATAAATCCAAATCGCCAAAAATCCAAATCGCCAAAAATCCAAATCGCCAAAAATCCAAATCGCCAAAAATCCAAATCGCGAAAAGTCCAAATCGCCAAAATTGGCGATCGCCAAAAATCCAAGTCGCCAAAATTGGCGATCGCCAATAATCCAAATCGCCAAAAATCCAAATCGCCAAAATTGGCGATCGCCAAAAATCCAAATCGCCAAAATTGGCGATCGCCAAAAATCCAAATCGCCAAAAATCCAAATCGCCAAAATTGGCGATCGCCAAAAATCCAAATCGCCAAAAATCCAAATCGCCAAAAATCCAAATCGCCAAAATTGGCGATCGCCAAAAATCCAAATCGCCAAAAATCCAAATCGCCAAAATTGGCGATCGCCAAAAATCCAAATCGCCAAAAATCCAAATCGCCAAAAATCCAAATCGCCAAAAATCCAAATCGCCAAAATTGGCGATCGCCAAAAATCCAAATCGCCAAAAATCCAAATCGCCAAAAATCCAAATCGCCGAAATTGGCGATCGCCAAAAATCCAAATCGCCAAAATTGGCGATCGCCAAAAATCCAAATCGCCAAAAATCCAAATCGCCAAAAATCCAAAACGCCAAAAATCCAAATCGCCAAAAATCCAAATCGCCAAAATTGGCGATCGCCAAAAATCCAAATCGCCAAAATTGGCGATCGCCAAAAATCCAAATCGCCAAAATTGGCGATCGCCAAAAATCCAAAACGCCAAAAATCCAAATCGCCAAAAATCCAAATCGCCAAAATTGGCGATCGCCAAAAATCCAAATCGCCAAAAAACCAAATCGCCAAAAATCCAAATCGCCAAAAATCCAAATCGCCAAAAATCCAAATCGCCAAAAATCCAAATCGCCAAAAATCCAAATCGCCAAAAATCCAAATCGCCAAAAATCCAAATCGCGAAAAGTCCAAATCGCCAAAATTGGCGATCGCCAAAAATCCAAGTCGCCAAAATTGGCGATCGCCAAAAATCCAAATCGCCAAAAATCCAAATCGCCAAAAATCCAAATCGCCAAAATTGGCGATCGCCAAAAATCCAAATCGCCAAAAATCCAAATCGCCAAAAATCCAAATCGCCAAAATTGGCGATCGCCAAAAATCCAAATCGCCAAAAATCCAAATCGCCAAAAATCCAAATCGCCAAAAATCCAAATCGCCAAAATTGGCGATCGCCAAAAATCCAAATCGCCAAAAATCGAAATCGCCAAAAATCCAAATCGCCAAAAATCCAAATCGCCAAAAATCCAAATCGCCAAAAATCCAAATCGCCAAAATTGGCGATCGCCAAAAATCCAAATCGCCAAAATTGGCGAGCGCCAAAAATCCAAATCGCCAAAAATCCAAATCGCCAAAAATCCAAATCGCCAAAAATCCAAATCGCCAAAAATCCAAATCGCCAAAATTGGCGATCGCCAAAAATCCAAATCGCCAAAAATCCAAATCGCCAAAAATCCAAATCGCCAAAAATCCAAATCGCCAAAAATCCAAATCGCCAAAAATCCAAATCGCCAAAAATCCAAATCGCCAAAAATCCAAATCGCCAAAAATCCAAATCGCCAAAAATCCAAATCGCCAAAAATCCAAATCGCCAAAAATCCAAATCGCCAAAAATCCAAATCGCCAAAAATCCAAATCGCCAAAAATCCAAATCGCCAAAAATCCAAATCGCCAAAATTGGCGATCGCCAAAAATCCAAATCGCCAAAATTGGCGATCGCCAAAAATCCAAATCGCCAAAAATCCAAATCGCCAAAAATCCAAATCGCCAAAAATCCAAATCGCCAAAAATCCAAATCGCCAAAATTGGCGATCGCCAAAAATCCAAATCGCCAAAAATCCAAATCGCCAAAATTGGCGATCGCCAAAAATCCAAATCGCCAAAAATCCAAATCGCCAAAAATCCAAATCGCCAAAAATCCAAATCGCCAAAAATCCAAATCGCCAAAAATCCAAATCGCCAAAATTGGCGATCGCCAAAAATCCAAATCGCCAAAAATCCAAATCGCCAAAATTGGCGATCGCCAAAAATCCAAATCGCCAAAATTGGCGATCGCCAAAAATCCAAATCGCCAAAAATCCAAATCGCCAAAAATCCAAATCGCCAAAAATCCAAATCGCCAAAATTGGCGATCGCCAAAAATCCAAATCGCCAAAAATCGAAATCGCCAAAAATCCAAATCGCCAAAAATCCAAATCGCCAAAATTGGCGATCGCCAAAAATCCAAATCGCCAAAAATCCAAATCGCCAAAAATCCAAATCGCCAAAATTGGCGAGCGCCAAAAATCCAAATCGCCAAAAATCCAAATCGCCAAAAATCCAAATCGCCAAAAATCCAAATCGCCAAAAATCCAAATCGCCAAAATTGGCGATCGCCAAAAATCCAAATCGCCAAAAATCCAAATCGCCAAAAATCCAAATCGCCAAAATTGGCGATCGCCAAAAATCCAAATCGCCAAAAATCCAAATCGCCAAAAATCCAAATCGCCAAAAATCCAAATCGCCAAAAATCCAAATCGCCAAAATTGGCGATCGCCAAAAATCCAAATCGCCAAAAATCCAAATCGCCAAAATTGGCGATCGCCAAAAATCCAAATCGCCAAAAATCGAAATCGCCAAAAATCCAAATCGCCAAAAATCCAAATCGCCAAAAATCCAAATCGCCAAAAATCCAAATCGCCAAAATTGGCGATCGCCAAAAATCCAAATCGCCAAAAATCCAAATCGCCAAAAATCCAAATCGCCAAAAATCCAAATCGCCAAAAATCCAAATCGCCAAAAATCCAAATCGCCAAAAATCCAAATCGCCAAAATTGGCGATCGCCAAAAATCCAAATCGCCAAAAATCCAAATCGCCAAAAATCCAAATCGCCAAAATTGGCGATCGCCAAAAATCCAAATCGCCAAAATTGGCGATCGCCAAAAATCCAAATCGCCAAAAATCCAAATCGCCAAAAATCCAAATCGCCAAAATTGGCGATCGCCAAAAATCCAAATCGCCAAAAATCCAAATCGCCAAAATTGGCGATCGCCAAAAATCCAAATCGCCAAAAATCCAAATCGCCAAAAATCCAAATCGCCAAAAATCCAAATCGCCAAAAATCCAAATCGCCAAAAATCCAAATCGCCAAAAATCCAAATCGCCAAAAATCCAAATCGCCAAAAATCCAAATCGCCAAAAATCCAAATCGCCAAAATTGGCGATCGCAAAAAATCCAAATCGCCAAAAATCCAAATCGCCAAAATTGGCGATCGCCAAAAATCCAAATCGCCAAAAATCCAAATCGCCAAAATTGGCGATCGCCAAAAATCCAAATCGCCAAAATTGGCGATCGCCAAAAATCCAAATCGCCAAAAATCCAAATCGCCAAAAATCCAAATCGCCAAAAATCCAAATCGCCAAAAATCCAAATCGCCAAAAATCCAAATCGCCAAAATTGGCGATCGCCAAAAATCCAAATCGCCAAAATTGGCGATCGCCAAAAATCCAAATCGCCAAAAATCCAAATCGCCAAAAATCCAAATCGCCAAAAATCCAAATCGCCAAAAATCCAAATCGCCAAAATTGGCGATCGCCAAAAATCCAAATCGCCAAAATTGGCGATCGCCAAAAATCCAAATCGCCAAAAATCCAAATCGCCAAAAATCCAAATCGCCAAAAATCCAAATCGCCAAAAATCCAAATCGCCAAAAATCCAAATCGCCAAAAATCCAAATCGCCAAAAATCCAAATCGCCAAAATTGGCGATCGCCAAAAATCCAAATCGCCAAAAATCCAAATCGCCAAAAATCCAAATCGCCAAAAATCCAAATCGCCAAAAATCCAAATCGCCAAAATCCAAATCCAAATCGCCAAAAATCCAAATCGCCAAAAATCCAAATCGCCAAAAATCCAAATCGCCAAAAATCCAAATCGCCAAAAATCCAAATCGCCAAAAATCCAAATCGCCAAAAATCCAAATCGCCAAAAATCCAAATCGCCAAAATCCAAATCGCCAAAAATCCAAATCGCCAAAATTGGCGATCGCCAAAAATCCAAATCGCCAAAATTGGCGATCGCAAAAAATCCAAATCGCCAAAAATCCAAATCGCCAAAAATCCAAATCGCCAAAAATCCAAATCGCCAAAAATCCAAATCGCCAAAAATCCAAATCGCCAAAAATCCGAATCGCCAAAATTGGCGATCGCAAAAAATCCAAATCGCCAAAAATCCAAATCGCCAAAAAACCAAATCGCCAAAAATCCAAATCGCCAAAATTGGCGATCGCCAAAAATCCAAATCGCCAAAAATCCAAATCGCCAAAAATCCAAATCGCCAAAAATCCAAATCGCCAAAAATCCAAATCGCCAAAAATCCGAATCGCCAAAAATCCAAATCGCCAAAAATCCAAATCGCCAAAATTGGCGATCGCCAAAAATCCAAATCGCCAAAAATCCAAATCGCCAAAAATCCAAATCGCCAAAAATCCAAATCGCCAAAAATCCAAATCACCAAAAAACCAAATCGCCAAAAATCCAAATCGCCAAAAATCCAAATCGCCAAAAATCCAAATCGCCAAATTGGCGATCGCCAAAAATCCAAATCGCCAAAATTGGCGATCGCCAAAAATCCAAATCGCCAAAAATCCAAATCGCCAAAAATCCAAATCGCCAAAAATCCAAATCGCCAAAAATCCAAATCGCCAAAAATCCAAATCACCAAAAATCCAAATCGCCAAAATTGGCGATCGCCAAAAATGCAAATCGCCAAAAATCCAAATCGCCAAAAATCGAAATCGCCAAAAATCCAAATCGCCAGAAATCCAAATCGCCAAAAGTGGCGATCGCCAAAAATCCAAATCGCCAAAAATCCAAATCGCCAAAAATCCAAATCGCCAAAATTGGCGACCGCCAAAAATCCAAATCGCCAAAATTGGCGACCGCCAAAAATCCAAATCGCCAAAATTGGCGACCGCCAAAAATCCAAATCGCCAAAATTGGCGAGCGCCAAAAATCCAAATCGCCAAAAATCCAAATCGCCAAAAATCCAAATCGCCAAAAATCCAAATCGCCAAAAATCCAAATCGCCAAAAATCCAAATCGCCAAAAATCCAAATCGCCAAAAATCCAAATCGCCAAAAATCCAAATCGCCAAAAATCCAAATCGCCAAAAATCCAAATCGCTAAAAATCCAAATCGCCAAAAATCCAAATCGCCAAAAAACCAAATCGCCAAAAATCCAAATCGCCAAAATTGGCGATCGCCAAAAATCCAAATCGCCAAAAATCCAAATCGCCAAAAATCCAAATCGCCAAAAATCCAAATCGCCAAAATTGGCGATCGCAAAAAATCCAAATCGCCAAAAATCCAAATCGCCAAAAAACCAAATCGCCAAAAATCCAAATCGCCAAAATTGGCGATCGCCAAAAATCCAAATCGCCAAAAATCCAAATCGCCAAAAATCCAAATCGCCAAAATTGGCGATCGCCAAAAATCCAAATCGCCAAAAATCCAAATCGCCAAAAATCCAAATCGCCAAAAATCCAAATCGCCAAAAATCCAAATCGCCAAAAATCCGAATCGCCAAAAATCCAAATCGCCAAAAAATCCAAATCGCCAAAAATCCAAATCGCCAAAAATCCAAATCGCCAAAAATCCGAATCGCCAAAAATCCAAATCGCCAAAAATCCAAATCGCCAAAAATCCAAATCGCCAAAAATCCAAATCCCCAAAAATCCAAATCGCCAAAAATCCAAATCGCCAAAAATCCAAATCGCCAAAAATCCAAATCGCCAAAAATCCAAATCGCCAAAATTGGCGATCGCCAAAAATCCAAATCGCCAAAAATCCAAATCGCCAAAAATCCAAATCGCCAAAAATCCAAATCGCCAAAAATCCAAATCGCCAAAAATCCAAATCGCCAAAAATCCAAATCGCCAAAAATCCAAATCGCCAAAAATCCAAATCGCCAAAAATCCAAATCGCCAAAATTGGCGATCGCCAAAAATCCAAATCGCCAAAAATCCAAATCGCCAAAAATCCAAATCGCCAAAATTGGCGATCGCCAAAAATCCAAATCGCCAAAATTCCAAATCGCCAAAAATCCAAATCGCCAAAAATCCAAATCGCCAAAAATCCAAATCGCCAAAATTGGCGATCGCCAAAATTCCAAATCGCCAAAATTGGCGATCGCCAAAATTCCAAATCGCCAAAATTGGCGATCGCCAAAAATCCAAATCGCCAAAAATCCAAATCGCCAAAAATCCAAATCGCCAAAATTGGCGATCGCCAAAAATCCAAATCGCCAAAAATCCAAATCGCCAAAATTGGCGATCGCCAAAATTCCAAATCGCCAAAATTGGCGATCGCCAAAATTCCAAATCGCCAAAATTGGCGATCGCCAAAATTCCAAATCGCCAAAAATCCAAATCGCCAAAAATCCAAATCGCCAAAATTGGCGATCGCCAAAAATCCAAATCGCCAAAAATCCAAATCGCCAAAATTGGCGATCGCCAAAAATCCAAATCGCCAAAAATCCAAATCGCCAAAAATCCAAATCGCCAAAAATCCAAATCCCCAAAAATCCAAATCGCCAAAAATCCAAATCGCCAAAAATCCAAATCGCCAAAAATCCAAATCGCCAAAAATCCAAATCGCCAAAATTGGCGATCGCCAAAAATCCAAATCGCCAAAAATCCAAATCGCCAAAAATCCAAATCGCCAAAAATCCAAATCGCCAAAAATCCAAATCGCCAAAAATCCAAATCGCCAAAAATCCAAATCGCCAAAAATCCAAATCGCCAAAAATCCAAATCGCCAAAAATCCAAATCGCCAAAATTGGCGATCGCCAAAAATCCAAATCGCCAAAAATCCAAATCGCCAAAAATCCAAATCGCCAAAATTGGCGATCGCCAAAAATCCAAATCGCCAAAATTCCAAATCGCCAAAAATCCAAATCGCCAAAAATCCAAATCGCCAAAAATCCAAATCGCCAAAATTGGCGATCGCCAAAATTCCAAATCGCCAAAATTGGCGATCGCCAAAATTCCAAATCGCCAAAATTGGCGATCGCCAAAAATCCAAATCGCCAAAAATCCAAATCGCCAAAAATCCAAATCGCCAAAAATCCAAATCGCCAAAAATCCAAATCGCCAAAAATCCAAATCGCCAAAAATCCAAATCGCCAAAAATCCAAATCGCCAAAAATCCAAATCGCCAAAAATCCAAATCGCCAAAATTGGCGATCGCCAAAAATCCAAATCGCCAAAAATCCAAATCGCCAAAAATCCAAATCGCCAAAAATCCAAATCGCCAAAATTGGCGATCGCCAAAAATCCAAATCGCCAAAAATCCAAATCGCCAAAAATCCAAATCGCCAAAATTGGCGATCGCCAAAAATCCAAATCGCCAAAAATCCAAATCGCCAAAAATCCAAATCGCCAAAATTGGCGATCGCCAAAAATCCAAATCGCCAAAATTCCAAATCGCCAAAAATCCAAATCGCCAAAAATCCAAATCGCCAAAAATCCAAATCGCCAAAAATCCAAATCGCCAAAATTGGCGATCGCCAAAAATCCAAATCGCCAAAATTGGCGATCGCCAAAAATCCAAATCGCCAAAAATCCAAATCGCCAAAAATCCAAATCGCCAAAAATCCAAATCGCCAAAATTGGCGATCGCCAAAAATCCAAATCGCCAAAAATCCAAATCGCCAAAAATCCAAATCGCCAAAAATCCAAATCGCCAAAAATCCAAATCGCCAAAAACCCAAATCGCCAAAAATCCAAATCGCCAAAAATCCAAATCGCCAAAAATCCAAATCGCCAAAATTCCAAATCGCCAAAAATCCAAATCGCCAAAATTCCAAATCGCCAAAAATCCAAATCGCCAAAAATCCAAATCGCCAAAAATCCAAATCGCCAAAATTGGCGATCGCCAAAAATCCAAATCGCCAAAAATCCAAATCGCCAAAAATCCAAATCGCCAAAATTCCAAATCGCCAAAAATCCAAATCGCCAAAAATCCAAATCGCCAAAAATCCAAATCGCCAAAAATCCAAATCGCCAAAATTGGCGATCGCCAAAAATCCAAATCGCCAAAAATCCAAATCGCCAAAAATCCAAATCGCCAAAATTGGCGATCGCCAAAAATCCAAATCGCCAAAATTCCAAATCGCCAAAAATCCAAATCGCCAAAAATCCAAATCGCCAAAAATCCAAATCGCCAAAAATCCAAATCGCCAAAATTGGCGATCGCCAAAAATCCAAATCGCCAAAAATCCAAATCGCCAAAAATCCAAATCGCCAAAAATCCAAATCGCCAAAATTGGCGATCGCCAAAAATCCAAATCGCCAAAAATCCAAATCGCCAAAAATCCAAATCGCCAAAAATCCAAATCGCATCCAAATCGCCAAAAATCCAAATCGCCAAAAATCCAAATCGCCAAAAATCCAAATCGCCAAAATTGGCGATCGCCAAAAATCCAAATCGCCAAAAATCCAAATCGCCAAAAATCCAAATCGCCAAAATTGGCGATCGCCAAAAATCCAAATCGCCAAAAATCCAAATCGCCAAAAATCCAAATCGCCAAAAATCCAAATCGCCAAAATTGGCGATCGCCAAAATTCCAAATCGCCAAAATTGGCGATCGCCAAAATTCCAAATCGCCAAAATTGGCGATCGCCAAAAATCCAAATCGCCAAAAATCCAAATCGCCAAAAATCCAAATCGCCAAAATTGGCGATCGCCAAAAATCCAAATCGCCAAAAATCCAAATCGCCAAAAATCCAAATCGCCAAAATTGGCGATCGCCAAAAATCCAAATCGCCAAAATTCCAAATCGCCAAAAATCCAAATCGCCAAAAATCCAAATCGCCAAAAATCCAAATCGCCAAAAATCCAAATCGCCAAAAATCCAAATCGCCAAAATTGGCGATCGCCAAAAATCCAAATCGCCAAAAATCCAAATCGCCAAAAATCCAAATCGCCAAAAATCCAAATCGCATCCAAATCGCCAAAAATCCAAATCGCCAAAAATCCAAATCGCCAAAATTGGCGATCGCCAAAAATCCAAATCGCCAAAAATCCAAATCGCCAAAAATCCAAATCGCCAAAATTGGCGATCGCCAAAAATCCAAATCGCCAAAAATCCAAATCGCCAAAAATCCAAATCGCCAAAATTGGCGATCGCCAAAAATCCAAATCGCCAAAAATCCAAATCGCCAAAAATCCAAATCGCCAAAAATCCAAATCGCCAAAAATCCAAATCGCCAAAAATCCAAATCGCCAAAAATCCAAATCGCCAAAAATCCAAATCGCCAAAAATCCAAATCGCCAAAAATCCAAATCGCCAAAAATCCAAATCGCCAAAATTGGCGATCGCCAAAAATCCAAATCGCCAAAAATCCAAATCGCCAAAAATCCAAATCGCCAAAAATCCAAATCGCCAAAAATCCAAATCGCCAAAAATCCAAATCGCCAAAAATCCAAATCGCCAAAAATCCAAATCGCCAAAAATCCAAATCGCCAAAATTAGCGATCGCCAAAAATCCAAATCGCCAAAATTGGCGATCGCCAAAAATCCAAATCGCCAAAAATCCAAATCGCCAAAAATCCAAATCGCCAAAAATCCAAATCTCCAAAAATCCAAATCGCCAAAAATCCAAATCGCCAAAATTGGCGATCGCCAAAAATCCAAATCGCCAAAATTGGCGATCGCCAAAATTCCAAGTCGCCAAAATTCCAAATCGCCAAAATTGGCGATCGCCAAAAATCCAAATCGCCAAAAATCCAAATCGCCAAAAATCCAAATCGCCAAAAATCCAAATCGCCAAAAATCCAAATCGCCAAAAATCCAAATCGCCAAAAATCCAAATCGCCAAAAATCCAAATCGCCAAAAATCCAAATCGCCAAAATTGGCGATCGCCAAAAATCCAAATCGCCAAAATTGGCGATCGCCAAAAATCCAAATCGCCAAAATTGGCGATCGCCAAAAATCCAAATCGCCAAAAATCCAAATCGCCAAAAATCCAAATCGCCAAAATTGGCGATCGCCAAAAATCCAAATCGCCAAAATTGGCGATCGCCAAAAATCCAAATCGCCAAAAATCCAAATCGCCAAAAATCCAAATCGCCAAAAATCCAAATCGCCAAAATTGGCGATCGCCAAAAATCCAAATCGCCAAAATTGGCGATCGCCAAAAATCCAAATCGCCAAAAATCCAAATCGCCAAAATTGGCGATCGCCAAAAATCCAAATCGCCAAAAATCCAAATCGCCAAAATTGGCGATCGCCAAAAATCCAAATCGCCAAAATTGGCGATCGCCAAAAATCCAAATCGCCAAAAATCCAAATCGCCAAAAATCCAAATCGCCAAAAATCCAAATCGCCAAAAATCCAAATCGCCAAAAATCCAAATCGCCAAAATTGGCGATCGCCAAAAATCCAAATCGCCAAAAATCCAAATCGCCAAAAATCCAAATCGCCAAAATTGGCGATCGCCAAAAATCCAAATCGCCAAAAATCCAAATCGCCAAAATTGGCGATCGCCAAAAATTCAAGTCGCCAAAAATCCAAATCGCCAAAAATCCAAATCGCCAAAAATCCAAATCGCCAAAAATCCAAATCGCCAAAATTGGCGATCGCCAAAAATCCAAATCGCCAAAATTGGCGATCGCCAAAAATCCAAATCGCCAAAAATCCAAATCGCCAAAAATCCAAATCGCCAAAAATCCAAATCGCCAAAAATCCAAATCGCCAAAAATCCAAATCGCCAAAAATCCAAATCGCCAAAAATCCAAATCGCCAAAAATCCAAATCGCCAAAAATCCAAATCGCCAAAATTGGCGATCGCCAAAAATCCAAATCGCCAAAAATCCAAATCGCCAAAATTGGCGATCGCCAAAAATTCAAGTCGCCAAAAATCCAAATCGCCAAAAATCCAAATCGCCAAAAATCCAAATCGCCAAAAATCCAAATCGCCAAAATTGGCGATCGCCAAAAATCCAAATCGCCAAAAATCCAAATCGCCAAAATTGGCGATCGCCAAAAATCCAAATCGCCAAAAATCCAAATCGCCAAAAATCCAAATCGCCAAAAATCCAAACCGCCAAAATTGGCGATCGCCAAAATTCCAAATCGCCAAAATTGGCGATCGCCAAAAATCCAAATCGCCAAAAATCCAAATCGCCAAAAATCCAAATCGCCAAAAATCCAAATCGCCAAAAATCCAAATCGCCAAAATTGGCGATCGCCAAAAATCCAAATCGCCAAAATTGGCGATCGCCAAAAATCCAAATCGCCAAAATTGGCGATCGCCAAAAATCCAAATCGCCAAAAATCCAAATCGCCAAAAATCCAAATCGCCAAAATTGGCGATCGCCAAAAATCCAAATCGCCAAAAATCCAAATCGCCAAAAATCCAAATCGCCAAAAATCCAAATCGCCAAAAATCCAAATCGCCAAAAATCCAAATCGCCAAAAATCCAAATCGCCAAAATTGGCGATCGCCAAAAATCCAAATCGCCAAAATTGGCGATCGCCAAAAATCCAAATCGCCAAAAATCCAAATCGCCAAAATTGGCGATCGCCAAAAATCCAAATCGCCAAAAATCCAAATCGCCAAAATTGGCGATCGCCAAAAATCCAAATCGCCAAAATTGGCGATCGCCAAAAATCCAAATCGCCAAAAATCCAAATCGCCAAAAATCCAAATCGCCAAAAATCCAAATCGCCAAAAATCCAAATCGCCAAAATTGGCGATCGCCAAAAATCCAAATCGCCAAAAATCCAAATCGCCAAAAATCCAAATCGCCAAAAATCCAAATCGCCAAAAATCCAAATCGCCAAAAATCCAAATCGCCAAAATTGGCGATCGCCAAAAATCCAAATCGCCAAAAATCCAAATCGCCAAAATTGGCGATCGCCAAAAATTCAAGTCGCCAAAAATCCAAATCGCCAAAAATCCAAATCGCCAAAAATCCAAATCGCCAAAAATCCAAATCGCCAAAATTGGCGATCGCCAAAAATCCAAATCGCCAAAAATCCAAATCGCCAAAAATCCAAATCGCCAAAATTGGCGATCGCCAAAAATCCAAATCGCCAAAAATCCAAATCGCCAAAAATCCAAATCGCCAAAAATCCAAACCGCCAAAATTGGCGATCGCCAAAATTCCAAATCGCCAAAATTGGCGATCGCCAAAAAACCAAATCGCCAAAAATCCAAATCGCCAAAATTGGCGATCGCCAAAAAACCAAATCGCCAAAAATCCAAATCGCCAAAAATCCAAATCGCCAAAAATCCAAATCGCCAAAAATCCAAATCGCCAAAAATCCAAATCGCCAAAATTGGCGATCGCCAAAAATCCAAATCGCCAAAAATCCAAATCGCCAAAAATCCAAATCGCAAAAAATCCAAATCGCCAAAAATCCAAATCGCCAAAATTGGCGATCGCCAAAAATCCAAATCGCCAAAAATCCAAATCGCCAAAAATCCAAATCGCCAAAAATCCAAATCGCCAAAATTGGCGATCGCCAAAAATCCAAATCGCCAAAATTGGCGATCGCCAAAAATCCAAATCGCCAAAAATCCAAATCGCCAAAAATCCAAATCGCCAAAAGTCCAAATCGCCAAAAATCCAAATCGCCAAAAATCCAAATCGCCAAAAATCCAAATCGCCAAAAATCCAAATCGCCAAAAATCCAAATCGCCAAAAATCCAAATCGCCAAAAATCCAAATCGCCAAAATTGGCGATCGCCAAAAATCCAAATCGCCAAAATTGGCGATCGCCAAAAATCCAAATCGCCAAAAATCCAAATCGCCAAAAATCCAAATCGCCAAAAATCCAAATCGCCAAAATTGGCGATCGCCAAAAATCCAAATCGCCAAAAATCCAAATCGCCAAAAATCCAAATCGCCAAAAATCCAAATCGCCAAAATTGGCGATCGCCAAAAATCCAAATCGCCAAAAATCCAAATCGCCAAAAATCCAAATCGCCAAAAATCCAAATCGCCAAAATTGGCGATCGCCAAAAATCCAAATCGCCAAAAATCCAAATCGCCAAAAATCCAAATCGCCAAAAAACCAAATCGCCAAAAATCCAAATCGCCAAAAATCCAAATCGCCAGAAATCCAAATCGCCAAAAATCCAAATCGCCAAAAATCCAAATCGCCAAAAATCCAAATCGCCAAAAATCCAAATCGCCAAAAATCCAAATCGCCAAAAATCCAAATCGCCAAAAATCCAAATCGCCAAAAATCCAAATCGCCAAAATTGGCGATCGCCAAAAATCCAAATCGCCAAAAATCCATATCGCCAAAAATCCAAATCGCCAAAAATCCAAATCGCCAAAAATCCAAATCGCCAAAATTGGCGATCGCCAAAAATCCAAATCGCCAGAAATCCAAATCGCCAAAAATCCAAATCGCCAAAATTGGCGATCGCCAAAAAACCAAATCGCCAAAAATCCAAATCGCCAAAAATCCAAATCGCCAAAAATCCAAATCGCCAAAAATCCAAATCGCCAAAAATCCAAATCGCCAAAATTGGCGATCGCCAAAAATCCAAATCGCCAAAATTGGCGATCGCCAAAAATCCAAATCGCCAAAAATCCAAATCGCAAAAAATCCAAATCGCCAAAAATCCAAATCGCCAAAATTGGCGATCGCCAAAAATCCAAATCGCCAAAAATCCAAATCGCCAAAATTGGCGATCGCCAAAAATCCAAATCGCCAAAAATCCAAATCGCCAAAAATCCAAATCGCCAGAAATCCAAATCGCCAAAAATCCAAATCGCCAAAATTGGCGATCGCCAAAAATCCAAATCGCCAAAAATCCAAATCGCCAAAAATCCAAATCGCCAAAAATCCAAATCGCCAAAAATCCAAATCGCCAAAAATCCAAATCGCCAAAAATCCAAATCGCCAAAATTGGCGATCGCCAAAAATCCAAATCGCCAAAATTGGCGATCGCCAAAAAACCAAATCGCCAAAAATCCAAATCGCCAAAAATCCAAATCGCCAAAAATCCAAATCGCCAAAAATCCAAATCGCCAAAAATCCAAATCGCCAAAATTGGCGATCGCCAAAAATCCAAATCGCCAAAATTGGCGATCGCCAAAAATCCAAATCGCCAAAAATCCAAATCGCAAAAAATCCAAATCGCCAAAAATCCAAATCGCCAAAATTGGCGATCGCCAAAAATCCAAATCGCCAAAAATCCAAATCGCCAAAATTGGCGATCGCCAAAAATCCAAATCGCCAAAAATCCAAATCGCCAAAAATCCAAATCGCAAAAAATCCAAATCGCCAAAAATCCAAATCGCCAAAAATCCAAATCGCCAAAATTGGCGATCGCCAAAAATCCAAATCGCCAAAAATCCAAATCGCCAAAATTGGCGATCGCCAAAAATCCAAATCGCCAAAAATCCAAATCGCCAGAAATCCAAATCGCCAAAAATCCAAATCGCCAAAAATCCAAATCGCCAAAATTGGCGATCGCCAAAAATCCAAATCGCCAAAATTGGCGATCGCCAAAAATCCAAATCGCCAAAACTGGCGATCGCCAAAAATCCAAATCGCCAAAAATCCAAATCGCCAAAAATCCAAATCGCAAAAAATCCAAATCGCCAAAAATCCAAATCGCCAAAATTGGCGATCGCCAAAAATCCAAATCGCCAAAAATCCAAATCGCCAAAATTGGCGATCGCCAAAAATCCAAATCGCCAAAAATCCAAATCGCCAAAAATCCAAATCGCCAAAAATCAAAATCGCCAAAATTGGCGATCGCCAAAAATCCAAATCGCCAAAATTGGCGATCGCCAAAAATCCAAATCGCCAAAAATCCAAATCGCCAAAATTGGCGATCGCCAAAAATCCAAATCGCCAAAAATCCAAATCGCCAAAAATCCAAATCGCCAAAAATCCAAATCGCCAAAAGTCCAAATCGCCAAAAATCCAAATCGCCAAAAATCCAAATCGCCAAAATTGGCGATCGCCAAAAATCCAAATCGCCAAAAATCCAAATCGCCAAAATTGGCGATCGCCAAAAATCCAAATCGCCAAAAATCCAAATCGCCAAAATTGGCGATCGCCAAAAATCCAAATCGCCAAAAATCCAAATCGCCAAAAATCCAAATCGCCAAAAATCCAAATCGCCAAAAATCCAAATCGCCAAAAATCCAAATCGCCAAAAATCCAAATCGCCAAAATTGGCGATCGCCAAAAATCCAAATCGCCAAAAATCAAAATCGCCAAAATTGGCGATCGCCAAAAATCCAAATCGCCAAAATTGGCGATCGCCAAAAATCCAAATCGCCAAAAATCCAAATCGCCAAAATTGGCGATCGCCAAAAATCCAAATCGCCAAAAATCCAAATCGCCAAAAATCCAAATCGCCAAAAATCCAAATCGCCAAAAGTCCAAATCGCCAAAAATCCAAATCGCCAAAAATCCAAATCGCCAAAAATCCAAATCGCCAAAATTGGCGATCGCCAAAAATCCAAATCGCCAAAAATCCAAATCGCCAAAATTGGCGATCGCCAAAAATCCAAATCGCCAAAAATCCAAATCGCCAAAAATCCAAATCGCCAAAAATCCAAATCGCCAGAAATCCAAATCGCCAAAAATCCAAATCGCCAAAAATCCAAATCGCCAAAATTGGCGATCGCCAAAAATCCAAATCGCCAAAAATCCAAATCGCCAAAAATCCAAATCGCCAAAAATCCAAATCGCCAAAAATCCAAATCGCCAAAAATCCAAATCGCCAAAACTCCAAATCGCCAAAAATCCAAATCGCCAAAAATCCAAATCGCCAAAAATCCAAATCGCCAAAAATCCAAATCGCCAAAAATCCAAATCGCCAAAATTGGCGATCGCCAAAAATCCAAATCGCCAAAAATCCAAATCGCCAAAAATCCAAATCGCCAAAAATCCAAATCGCCAAAAATCCAAATCGCCAAAAATCCAAATCGCCAGAAATCCAAATCGCCAAAAATCCAAATCGCCAAAAATCCAAATCGCCAAAAATCCAAATCGCCAAAAATCCAAATCGCCAAAATTGGCGATCGCCAAAAATCCAAATCGCCAAAAATCCAAATCGCCAAAAATCCAAATCGCCAAAATTGGCGATCGCCAAAATTGGCGATCGCCAAAAATCCAAATCGCCAAAATTGGCGATCGCCAAAATTCCAAGTCGCCAAAATTCCAAATCGCCAAAATTGGCGATCGCCAAAAATCGAAATCGCCAAAAATCGAAATCGCCAAAAATCCAAATCGCCAAAAATCCAAATCGCCAAAAATCCAAATCGCCAAAATTGGCGATCGCCAAAAATCCAAATCGCCAAAAATCCAAATCGCCAAAATTGGCGATCGCCAAAAATCCAAATCGCCAAAAATCCAAATCGCCAAAATTGGCGATCGCCAAAAATCCAAATCGCCAAAAATCCAAATCGCCAAAAATCCAAATCGCCAAAAATCCAAATCGCCAAAAATCCAAATCGCCAAAAATCCAAATCGCCAAAAATCCAAATCGCCAAAATTGGCGATCGCCAAAAATCCAAATCGCCAAAAATCCAAATCGCCAAAAATCCAAATCGCCAAAATTGGCGATCGCCAAAACTCCAAATCGCCAAAAATCCAAATCGCCAAAAATCCAAATCGCCAAAAATCCAAATCGCCAAAAATCCAAATCGCCAAAAATCCAAATCGCCAAAATTGGCGATCGCCAAAAATCCAAATCGCCAAAAATCCAAATCGCCAAAATTGGCGATCGCCAAAAATCCAAATCGCCAAAAATCCAAATCGCCAAAAATCCAAATCGCCAAAAATCCAAATCGCCAAAAATCCAAATCGCCAAAAATCCAAATCGCCAGAAATCCAAATCGCCAAAAATCCAAATCGCCAAAAATCCAAATCGCCAAAAATCCAAATCGCCAAAAATCCAAATCGCCAAAATTGGCGATCGCCAAAAATCCAAATCGCCAAAAATCCAAATCGCCAAAAATCCAAATCGCCAAAAATCCAAATCGCCAAAATTGGCGATCGCCAAAAATCCAAATCGCCAAAATTGGCGATCGCCAAAATTCCAAGTCGCCAAAATTCCAAATCGCCAAAATTGGCGATCGCCAAAAATCGAAATCGCCAAAAATCGAAATCGCCAAAAATCCAAATCGCCAAAAATCCAAATCGCCAAAAATCCAAATCGCCAAAATTGGCGATCGCCAAAAATCCAAATCGCCAAAATTGGCGATCGCCAAAAATCCAAATCGCCAAAAATCCAAATCGCCAAAAATCCAAATCGCCAAAATTGGCGATCGCCAAAAATCCAAATCGCCAAAAATCCAAATCGCCAAAAATCGAAATCGCCAAAAATCCAAATCGCCAAAAATCCAAATCGCCAAAAATCGAAATCGCCAAAAATCCAAATCGCCAAAAATCCAAATCGCCAAAAATCCAAATCGCCAAAAATCCAAATCGCCAAAAATCGAAATCGCCAAAAATCCAAATCGCCAAAAATCCAAATCGCCAAAAATCCAAATCGCCAAAAATCCAAATCGCCAAAATTGGCGATCGCCAAAAATCCAAATCGCCAAAAATCCAAATCGCCAAAAATCCAAATCGCCAAAAATCCAAATCGCCAAAAATCCAAATCGCCAAAATTGGCGATCGCCAAAAATCCAAATCGCCAAAAATCCAAATCGCCAAAAATCCAAATCGCCAAAATTGGCGATCGCCAAAAATCCAAATCGCCAAAATTGGCGATCGCCAAAAATCCAAATCGCCAAAAATCCAAATCGCCAAAAATCCAAATCGCCAAAAATCCAAATCGCCAAAAATCCAAATCGCCAAAAATCCAAATCGCCAAAAATCCAAATCGCCAAAAATCCAAATCGCCAAAATTGGCGATCGCCAAAAATCCAAATCGCCAAAAATCCAAATCGCCAAAAATCCAAATCGCCAAAATTGGCGATCGCCAAAAATCCAAATCGCCAAAAATCCAAATCGCCAAAAATCCAAATCGCCAAAAATCCAAATCGCCAAAAATCCAAATCGCCAAAAATCCAAATCGCCAAAAATCCAAATCGCCAAAAATCCAAATCGCCAAAATTGGCGATCGCCAAAATTCCAAATCGCCAAAATTGGCGATCGCCAAAAAACCAAATCGCCAAAAATCCAAATCGCCAAAAATCCAAATCGCCAAAAATCCAAATCGCCAAAAATCCAAATCGCCAAAAATCCAAATCGCCAAAATTGGCGATCGCCAAAAATCCAAATCGCCAAAAATCCAAATCGCCAAAAATCCAAATCGCCAAAATTGGCGATCGCCAAAATTCCAAATCGCCAAAATTGGCGATCGCCAAAAAACCAAATCGCCAAAAATCCAAATCGCCAAAAATCCAAATCGCCAAAAATCCAAATCGCCAAAAATCCAAATCGCCAAAATTGGCGATCGCCAAAAATCCAAATCGCCAAAAATCCAAATCGCCAGAAATCCAAATCGCCAAAAATCCAAATCGCCAAAAATCCAAATCGCCAAAATTGGCGATCGCCAAAAATCCAAATCGCCAAAAATCCAAATCGCCAAAAATCCAAATCGCCAAAAATCCAAATCGCCAAAAGTCCAAATCGCCAAAAATCCAAATCGCCAAAAATCCAAATCGCCAAAATTGGCGATCGCCAAACATCCAAATCGCCAAAAATCCAAATCGCCAAAAATCCAAATCGCCAAAAATCCAAATCGCCAAAAATCCAAATCGCCAAAAATCCAAATCGCCAAAATTGGCGATCGCCAAACATCCAAATCGCCAAAAATCCAAATCGCCAAAAATCCAAATCGCCAAAAATCCAAATCGCCAAAAATCCAAATCGCCAAAAATCCAAATCGCCAAAAATCCAAATCGCCAAAATTGGCGATCGCCAAAAATCCAAATCGCCAAAATTGGCGATCGCCAAAATTCCAAGTCGCCAAAATTCCAAATCGCCAAAATTGGCGATCGCCAAAAATCGAAATCGCCAAAAATCGAAATCGCCAAAAATCCAAATCGCCAAAAATCCAAATCGCCAAAAATCCAAATCGCCAAAATTGGCGATCGCCAAAAATCCAAATCGCCAAAATTGGCGATCGCCAAAAATCCAAATCGCCAAAAATCCAAATCGCCAAAAATCCAAATCGCCAAAATTGGCGATCGCCAAAAATCCAAATCGCCAAAAATCCAAATCGCCAAAAATCCAAATCGCCAAAAATCGAAATCGCCAAAAATCCAAATCGCCAAAATTGGCGATCGCCAAAAATCCAAATCGCCAAAATTGGCGATCGCCAAAATTCCAAGTCGCCAAAATTCCAAATCGCCAAAATTGGCGATCGCCAAAAATCGAAATCGCCAAAAATCGAAATCGCCAAAAATCCAAATCGCCAAAAATCCAAATCGCCAAAAATCCAAATCGCCAAAATTGGCGATCGCCAAAAATCCAAATCGCCAAAATTGGCGATCGCCAAAAATCCAAATCGCCAAAAATCCAAATCGCCAAAAATCCAAATCGCCAAAAATCCAAATCGCCAAAAATCCAAATCGCCAAAAATCCAAATCGCCAAAAATCCAAATCGCCAAAAATCGAAATCGCCAAAAATCCAAATCGCCAAAAATCCAAATCGCCAAAAATCCAAATCGCCAAAAATCCAAATCGCCAAAAATCCAAATCGCCAAAAATCGAAATCGCCAAAAATCCAAATCGCCAAAAATCGAAATCGCCAAAAATCCAAATCGCCAAAAATCCAAATCGCCAAAAATCCAAATCGCCAAAATTGGCGATCGCCAAAAATCCAAATCGCCAAAATTGGCGATCGCCAAAAATCCAAATCGCCAAAAATCCAAATCGCCAAAAATCCAAATCGCCAAAAATCCAAATCGCCAAAAATCCAAATCGCCAAAAATCCAAATCGCCAAAAATCCAAATCGCCAAAAATCCAAATCGCCAAAATTGGCGATCGCCAAAAATCCAAATCGCCAAAAATCCAAATCGCCAAAAATCCAAATCGCCAAAAATCCAAATCGCCAAAAATCCAAATCGCCAAAATTGGCGATCGCCAAAAATCCAAATCGCCAAAAATCCAAATCGCCAAAATTGGCGATCGCCAAAAATTCAAGTCGCCAAAAATCCAAATCGCCAAAAATCCAAATCGCCAAAAATCCAAATCGCCAAAAATCCAAATCGCCAAAATTGGCGATCGCCAAAAATCCAAATCGCCAAAAATCCAAATCGCCAAAAATCCAAATCGCCAAAATTGGCGATCGCCAAAAATCCAAATCGCCAAAAATCCAAATCGCCAAAAATCCAAATCGCCAAAAATCCAAATCGCCAAAAATCCAAATCGCCAAAAATCCAAATCGCCAAAAATCCAAATCGCCAAAATTGGCGATCGCCAAAATTCCAAATCGCCAAAATTGGCGATCGCCAAAAAACCAAATCGCCAAAAATCCAAATCGCCAAAAATCCAAATCGCCAAAAATCCAAATCGCCAAAAATCCAAATCGCCAAAAATCCAAATCGCCAAAAATCCAAATCGCCAAAATTGGCGATCGCCAAAAATCCAAATCGCCAAAAATCCAAATCGCCAAAAATCCAAATCGCCAAAATTGGCGATCGCCAAAATTCCAAATCGCCAAAATTGGCGATCGCCAAAAAACCAAATCGCCAAAAATCCAAATCGCCAAAAATCCAAATCGCCAAAAATCCAAATCGCCAAAAATCCAAATCGCCAAAATTGGCGATCGCCAAAAATCCAAATCGCCAAAAATCCAAATCGCCAAAATTGGCGATCGCCAAAAATCCAAATCGCCAAAAATCCAAATCGCCAAAAATCCAAATCGCCAGAAATCCAAATCGCCAAAAATCCAAATCGCCAAAAATCCAAATCGCCAAAATTGGCGATCGCCAAAAATCCAAATCGCCAAAAATCCAAATCGCCAAAAATCCAAATCGCCAAAAATCCAAATCGCCAAAAGTCCAAATCGCCAAAAATCCAAATCGCCAAAAATCCAAATCGCCAAAATTGGCGATCGCCAAACATCCAAATCGCCAAAAATCCAAATCGCCAAAAATCCAAATCGCCAAAAATCCAAATCGCCAAAATTGGCGATCGCCAAAAATCCAAATCGCCAAAAATTCAAATCGCCAAAAATCCAAATCGCCAAAATTGGCGATCGCCAAAAATCCAAATCGCCAAAAATCCAAATCGCCAAAAATCCAAATCGCAAAAAATCCAAATCGCCAAAAATCCAAATCGCCAAAAATCCAAATCGCCAAAAATCCAAATCGCCAAAATTGGCGATCGCCAAAAATCCAAATCGCCAAAATTGGCGATCGCCAAAAATCCAAATCGCCAAAAATCCAAATCGCCAAAAATCCAAATCGCCAAAAATCCAAATCGCCAAAAATCCAAATCGCCAAAAATCCAAATCGCCAAAAATCCAAATCGCCAAAAATCCAAATCGCCAAAATTGGCGATCGCCAAAAATCCAAATCGCCAAAAATCCAAATCGCCAAAAATCCAAATCGCCAAAAATCCAAATCGCCAAAATTGGCGATCGCCAAAAATCCAAATCGCCAAAAATCCAAATCGCCAAAATTGGCGATCGCCAAAAATCCAAATCGCCAAAAATCCAAATCGCCAAAATTGGCGATCGCCAAAAATCCAAATCGCCAAAAATCCAAATCGCCAAAAGTCCAAATCGCCAAAAATCAAAATCGCCAAAATTGGCGATCGCCAAAAATCCAAATCGCCAAAATTGGCGATCGCCAAAAATCCAAATCGCCAAAAATCCAAATCGCCAAAAATCCAAATCGCCAGAAATCCAAATCGCCAAAAATCCAAATCGCCAAAAATCCAAATCGCCAAAATTGGCGATCGCCAAAAATCCAAATCGCCAAAACTGGCGATCGCCAAAAATCCAAATCGCCAAAAATCCAAATCGCCAAAAATCCAAATCGCAAAAAATCCAAATCGCCAAAAATCCAAATCGCCAAAATTGGCGATCGCCAAAAATCCAAATCGCCAAAAATCCAAATCGCCAAAATTGGCGATCGCCAAAAATCCAAATCGCCAAAAATCCAAATCGCCAAAAATCCAAATCGCCAAAAATCAAAATCGCCAAAATTGGCGATCGCCAAAAATCCAAATCGCCAAAATTGGCGATCGCCAAAAATCCAAATCGCCAAAAATCCAAATCGCCAAAATTGGCGATCGCCAAAAATCCAAATCGCCAAAAATCCAAATCGCCAAAAATCCAAATCGCCAAAAATCCAAATCGCCAAAAGTCCAAATCGCCAAAAATCCAAATCGCCAAAAATCCAAATCGCCAAAATTGGCGATCGCCAAAAATCCAAATCGCCAAAAATCCAAATCGCCAAAATTGGCGATCGCCAAAAATCCAAATCGCCAAAAATCCAAATCGCCAAAATTGGCGATCGCCAAAAATCCAAATCGCCAAAAATCCAAATCGCCAAAAATCCAAATCGCCAAAAATCCAAATCGCCAAAAATCCAAATCGCCAAAAATCCAAATCGCCAAAAATCCAAATCGCCAAAAATCCAAATCGCCAAAATTGGCGATCGCCAAAAATCCAAATCGCCAAAAATCAAAATCGCCAAAATTGGCGATCGCCAAAAATCCAAATCGCCAAAATTGGCGATCGCCAAAAATCCAAATCGCCAAAAATCCAAATCGCCAAAATTGGCGATCGCCAAAAATCCAAATCGCCAAAAATCCAAATCGCCAAAAATCCAAATCGCCAAAAATCCAAATCGCCAAAAGTCCAAATCGCCAAAAATCCAAATCGCCAAAAATCCAAATCGCCAAAAATCCAAATCGCCAAAATTGGCGATCGCCAAAAATCCAAATCGCCAAAAATCCAAATCGCCAAAATTGGCGATCGCCAAAAATCCAAATCGCCAAAAATCCAAATCGCCAAAAATCCAAATCGCCAAAAATCCAAATCGCCAGAAATCCAAATCGCCAAAAATCCAAATCGCCAAAAATCCAAATCGCCAAAATTGGCGATCGCCAAAAATCCAAATCGCCAAAAATCCAAATCGCCAAAAATCCAAATCGCCAAAATTGGCGATCGCCAAAACTCCAAATCGCCAAAAATCCAAATCGCCAAAAATCCAAATCGCCAAAAATCCAAATCGCCAAAAATCCAAATCGCCAAAAATCCAAATCGCCAAAATTGGCGATCGCCAAAAATCCAAATCGCCAAAAATCCAAATCGCCAAAAATCCAAATCGCCAAAAATCCAAATCGCCAAAAATCCAAATCGCCAAAAATCCAAATCGCCAAAAATCCAAATCGCCAGAAATCCAAATCGCCAAAAATCCAAATCGCCAAAAATCCAAATCGCCAAAAATCCAAATCGCCAAAAATCCAAATCGCCAAAATTGGCGATCGCCAAAAATCCAAATCGCCAAAAATCCAAATCGCCAAAAATCCAAATCGCCAAAAATCCAAATCGCCAAAATTGGCGATCGCCAAAAATCCAAATCGCCAAAATTGGCGATCGCCAAAATTCCAAGTCGCCAAAATTCCAAATCGCCAAAATTGGCGATCGCCAAAAATCGAAATCGCCAAAAATCGAAATCGCCAAAAATCCAAATCGCCAAAAATCCAAATCGCCAAAAATCCAAATCGCCAAAATTGGCGATCGCCAAAAATCCAAATCGCCAAAAATCCAAATCGCCAAAATTGGCGATCGCCAAAAATCCAAATCGCCAAAAATCCAAATCGCCAAAATTGGCGATCGCCAAAAATCCAAATCGCCAAAAATCCAAATCGCCAAAAATCCAAATCGCCAAAAATCCAAATCGCCAAAAATCCAAATCGCCAAAAATCCAAATCGCCAAAAATCCAAATCGCCAAAATTGGCGATCGCCAAAAATCCAAATCGCCAAAAATCCAAATCGCCAAAATTGGCGATCGCCAAAAATCCAAATCGCCAAAAATCCAAATCGCCAAAAATCCAAATCGCCAAAAATCCAAATCGCCAAAAATCCAAATCGCCAAAAATCCAAATCGCCAGAAATCCAAATCGCCAAAAATCCAAATCGCCAAAAATCCAAATCGCCAAAAATCCAAATCGCCAAAAATCCAAATCGCCAAAATTGGCGATCGCCAAAAATCCAAATCGCCAAAAATCCAAATCGCCAAAAATCCAAATCGCCAAAAATCCAAATCGCCAAAATTGGCGATCGCCAAAAATCCAAATCGCCAAAATTGGCGATCGCCAAAATTCCAAGTCGCCAAAATTCCAAATCGCCAAAATTGGCGATCGCCAAAAATCGAAATCGCCAAAAATCGAAATCGCCAAAAATCCAAATCGCCAAAAATCCAAATCGCCAAAAATCCAAATCGCCAAAATTGGCGATCGCCAAAAATCCAAATCGCCAAAATTGGCGATCGCCAAAAATCCAAATCGCCAAAAATCCAAATCGCCAAAAATCCAAATCGCCAAAATTGGCGATCGCCAAAAATCCAAATCGCCAAAAATCCAAATCGCCAAAAATCGAAATCGCCAAAAATCCAAATCGCCAAAAATCCAAATCGCCAAAAATCCAAATCGCCAAAAATCCAAATCGCCAAAAATCGAAATCGCCAAAAATCCAAATCGCCAAAAATCCAAATCGCCAAAAATCCAAATCGCCAAAAATCCAAATCGCCAAAATTGGCGATCGCCAAAAATCCAAATCGCCAAAAATCCAAATCGCCAAAAATCCAAATCGCCAAAAATCCAAATCGCCAAAAATCCAAATCGCCAAAATTGGCGATCGCCAAAAATCCAAATCGCCAAAATTGGCGATCGCCAAAAATCCAAATCGCCAAAAATCCAAATCGCCAAAAATCCAAATCGCCAAAAATCCAAATCGCCAAAAATCCAAATCGCCAAAATTGGCGATCGCCAAAAATCCAAATCGCCAAAAATCCAAATCGCCAAAATTGGCGATCGCCAAAAATTCAAGTCGCCAAAAATCCAAATCGCCAAAAATCCAAATCGCCAAAAATCCAAATCGCCAAAAATCCAAATCGCCAAAATTGGCGATCGCCAAAAATCCAAATCGCCAAAAATCCAAATCGCCAAAAATCCAAATCGCCAAAATTGGCGATCGCCAAAAATCCAAATCGCCAAAAATCCAAATCGCCAAAAATCCAAATCGCCAAAAATCCAAATCGCCAAAAATCCAAATCGCCAAAAATCCAAATCGCCAAAAATCCAAATCGCCAAAAATCCAAATCGCCAAAATTGGCGATCGCCAAAATTCCAAATCGCCAAAATTGGCGATCGCCAAAAAACCAAATCGCCAAAAATCCAAATCGCCAAAAATCCAAATCGCCAAAAATCCAAATCGCCAAAAATCCAAATCGCCAAAAATCCAAATCGCCAAAAATCCAAATCGCCAAAATTGGCGATCGCCAAAAATCCAAATCGCCAAAAATCCAAATCGCCAAAAATCCAAATCGCCAAAATTGGCGATCGCCAAAATTCCAAATCGCCAAAATTGGCGATCGCCAAAAAACCAAATCGCCAAAAATCCAAATCGCCAAAAATCCAAATCGCCAAAAATCCAAATCGCCAAAATTGGCGATCGCCAAAAATCCAAATCGCCAAAAATCCAAATCGCCAAAAATCCAAATCGCCAGAAATCCAAATCGCCAAAAATCCAAATCGCCAAAAATCCAAATCGCCAAAATTGGCGATCGCCAAAAATCCAAATCGCCAAAAATCCAAATCGCCAAAAATCCAAATCGCCAAAAATCCAAATCGCCAAAAGTCCAAATCGCCAAAAATCCAAATCGCCAAAAATCCAAATCGCCAAAATTGGCGATCGCCAAACATCCAAATCGCCAAAAATCCAAATCGCCAAAAATCCAAATCGCCAAAAATCCAAATCGCCAAAATTGGCGATCGCCAAAAATCCAAATCGCCAAAAATTCAAATCGCCAAAAATCCAAATCGCCAAAATTGGCGATCGCCAAAAATCCAAATCGCCAAAAATCCAAATCGCCAAAAATCCAAATCGCAAAAAATCCAAATCGCCAAAAATCCAAATCGCCAAAAATCCAAATCGCCAAAAATCCAAATCGCCAAAATTGGCGATCGCCAAAAATCCAAATCGCCAAAATTGGCGATCGCCAAAAATCCAAATCGCCAAAAATCCAAATCGCCAAAAATCCAAATCGCCAAAAATCCAAATCGCCAAAAATCCAAATCGCCAAAAATCCAAATCGCCAAAAATCCAAATCGCCAAAAATCCAAATCGCCAAAATTGGCGATCGCCAAAAATCCAAATCGCCAAAAATCCAAATCGCCAAAAATCCAAATCGCCAAAAATCCAAATCGCCAAAATTGGCGATCGCCAAAAATCCAAATCGCCAAAAATCCAAATCGCCAAAATTGGCGATCGCCAAAAATTCAAGTCGCCAAAAATCCAAATCGCCAAAAATCCAAATCGCCAAAAATCCAAATCGCCAAAAATCCAAATCGCCAAAATTGGCGATCGCCAAAAATCCAAATCGCCAAAATTGGCGATCGCCAAAAATCCAAATCGCCAAAATTGGCGATCGCCAAAAATCCAAATCGCCAAAATTGGCGATCGCCAAAAATCCAAATCGCCAAAAATCCAAATCGCCAAAAATCCAAATCGCCAAAAATCCAAATCGCCAAAAATCCAAATCGCCAAAAATCCAAATCGCCAAAATTGGCGATCGCCAAAATTCCAAATCGCCAAAATTGGCGATCGCCAAAAAACCAAATCGCCAAAAATCCAAATCGCCAAAAATCCAAATCGCCAAAAATCCAAATCGCCAAAAATCCAAATCGCCAAAATTGGCGATCGCCAAAAATCCAAATCGCCAAAAATCCAAATCGCCAAAATTGGCGATCGCCAAAAATCCAAATCGCCAAAAATCCAAATCGCCAAAAATCCAAATCGCCAGAAATCCAAATCGCCAAAAATCCAAATCGCCAAAAATCCAAATCGCCAAAATTGGCGATCGCCAAAAATCCAAATCGCCAAAAATCCAAATCGCCAAAAATCCAAATCGCCAAAAGTCCAAATCGCCAAAAATCCAAATCGCCAAAAATCCAAATCGCCAAAATTGGCGATCGCCAAACATCCAAATCGCCAAAAATCCAAATCGCCAAAAATCCAAATCGCCAAAAATCCAAATCGCCAAAATTGGCGATCGCCAAAAATCCAAATCGCCAAAAATTCAAATCGCCAAAAATCCAAATCGCCAAAATTGGCGATCGCCAAAAATCCAAATCGCCAAAAATCCAAATCGCCAAAAATCCAAATCGCAAAAAATCCAAATCGCCAAAAATCCAAATCGCCAAAAATCCAAATCGCCAAAAATCCAAATCGCCAAAATTGGCGATCGCCAAAAATCCAAATCGCCAAAAATCCAAATCGCCAAAAATCCAAATCGCCAGAAATCCAAATCGCCAAAAATCCAAATCGCCAAAAATCCAAATCGCCAAAAATCCAAATCGCCAAAAATCCAAATCGCCAAAAATCCAAATCGCCAAAATTGGCGATCGCCAAAAATCCAAATCGCCAAAAATCCAAATCGCCAAAATTGGCGATCGCCAAAAATCCAAACCGCCAAAAATCCAAATCGCCAAAAATCCAAATCGCCAAAATTGGCGATCGCCAAAAATCCAAATCGCCAAAATTGGCGATCGCCAAAAATCCAAATCGCCAAAAATCCAAATCGCCAAAAATCCAAATCGCAAAAAATCCAAATCGCCAAAAATCCAAATCGCCAAAAATCCAAATCGCCAAAAATCCAAATCGCCAAAATTGGCGATCGCCAAAAATCCAAATCGCCAAAATTGGCGATCGCCAAAAATCCAAATCGCCAAAATTGGCGATCGCCAAAAATCCAAATCGCAAAAAATCCAAATCGCCAAAAATCCAAATCGCCAAAAATCCAAATCGCCAAAAATCCAAATCGCCAAAATTGGCGATCGCCAAAAATCCAAATCGCCAAAATTGGCGATCGCCAAAAATCCAAATCGCCAAAAATCCAAATCGCCAAAAATCCAAATCGCCAAAAATCCAAATCGCCAAAAATCCAAATCGCCAAAAATCCAAATCGCCAAAAATCCAAATCGCCAAAAATCCAAATCGCCAAAATTGGCGATCGCCAAAAATCCAAATCGCCAAAAATCCAAATCGCCAAAATTGGCGATCGCCAAAAATCCAAACCGCCAAAAATCCAAATCGCCAAAAATCCAAATCGCCAAAATTGGCGATCGCCAAAAATCCAAATCGCCAAAATTGGCGATCGCCAAAAATCCAAATCGCCAAAAATCCAAATCGCCAAAAATCCAAATCGCAAAAAATCCAAATCGCCAAAAATCCAAATCGCCAAAAATCCAAATCGCCAAAAATCCAAATCGCCAAAATTGGCGATCGCCAAAAATCCAAATCGCCAAAATTGGCGATCGCCAAAAATCCAAATCGCCAAAAATCCAAATCGCCAAAAATCCAAATCGCCAAAAATCCAAATCGCCAAAAATCCAAATCGCCAAAAATCCAAATCGCCAAAAATCCAAATCGCCAAAAATCCAAATCGCCAAAATTGGCGATCGCCAAAAATCCAAATCGCCAAAAATCCAAATCGCCAAAAATCCAAATCGCCAAAAATCCAAATCGCCAAAATTGGCGATCGCCAAAAATCCAAATCGCCAAAAATCCAAATCGCCAAAATTGGCGATCGCCAAAAATTCAAGTCGCCAAAAATCCAAATCGCCAAAAATCCAAATCGCCAAAAATCCAAATCGCCAAAAATCCAAATCGCCAAAATTGGCGATCGCCAAAAATCCAAATCGCCAAAAATCCAAATCGCCAAAAATCCAAATCGCCAAAAATCCAAATCGCCAAAAATCCAAATCGCCAAAAATCCAAATCGCCAAAAATCCAAATCGCCAAAATTGGCGATCGCCAAAATTCCAAATCGCCAAAATTGGCGATCGCCAAAAAACCAAATCGCCAAAAATCCAAATCGCCAAAAATCCAAATCGCCAAAAATCCAAATCGCCAAAAATCCAAATCGCCAAAATTGGCGATCGCCAAAAATCCAAATCGCCAAAAATCCAAATCGCCAAAAATCCAAATCGCCAAAATTGGCGATCGCCAAAATTCCAAATCGCCAAAATTGGCGATCGCCAAAAAACCAAATCGCCAAAAATCCAAATCGCCAAAAATCCAAATCGCCAAAAATCCAAATCGCCAAAAATCCAAATCGCCAAAATTGGCGATCGCCAAAAATCCAAATCGCCAAAAATCCAAATCGCCAAAATTGGCGATCGCCAAAAATCCAAATCGCCAAAAATCCAAATCGCCAAAAATCCAAATCGCCAGAAATCCAAATCGCCAAAAATCCAAATCGCCAAAAATCCAAATCGCCAAAATTGGCGATCGCCAAAAATCCAAATCGCCAAAAATCCAAATCGCCAAAAGTCCAAATCGCCAAAAATCCAAATCGCCAAAAATCCAAATCGCCAAAATTGGCGATCGCCAAACATCCAAATCGCCAAAAATCCAAATCGCCAAAAATCCAAATCGCCAAAAATCCAAATCGCCAAAATTGGCGATCGCCAAAAATCCAAATCGCCAAAAATTCAAATCGCCAAAAATCCAAATCGCCAAAATTGGCGATCGCCAAAAATCCAAATCGCCAAAAATCCAAATCGCCAAAAATCCAAATCGCAAAAAATCCAAATCGCCAAAAATCCAAATCGCCAAAAATCCAAATCGCCAAAAATCCAAATCGCCAAAATTGGCGATCGCCAAAAATCCAAATCGCCAAAAATCCAAATCGCCAAAAATCCAAATCGCCAAAAATCCAAATCGCCAAAAATCCAAATCGCCAAAAATCCAAATCGCCAAAAATCCAAATCGCCAAAATTGGCGATCGCCAAAAATCCAAATCGCCAAAAATCCAAATCGCCAAAAATCCAAATCGCCAAAATTGGCGATCGCCAAAAATCCAAACCGCCAAAAATCCAAATCGCCAAAAATCCAAATCGCCAAAAATCCAAATCGCCAAAAATCCAAATCGCCAAAAATCCAAATCGCCAAAATTGGCGATCGCCAAAAATCCAAATCGCCAAAAATCCAAATCGCCAAAAATCCAAATCGCCAAAAATCCAAATCGCCAAAAGTCCAAATCGCCAAAAATCCAAATCGCCAAAAATCCAAATCGCCAAAATTGGCGATCGCCAAACATCCAAATCGCCAAAAATCCAAATCGCCAAAAATCCAAATCGCCAAAAATCCAAATCGCCAAAATTGGCGATCGCCAAAAATCCAAATCGCCAAAAATTCAAATCGCCAAAAATCCAAATCGCCAAAATTGGCGATCGCCAAAAATCCAAATCGCCAAAAATCCAAATCGCCAAAAATCCAAATCGCAAAAAATCCAAATCGCCAAAAATCCAAATCGCCAAAAATCCAAATCGCCAAAAATCCAAATCGCCAAAATTGGCGATCGCCAAAAATCCAAATCGCCAAAAATCCAAATCGCCAAAAATCCAAATCGCCAGAAATCCAAATCGCCAAAAATCCAAATCGCCAAAAATCCAAATCGCCAAAAATCCAAATCGCCAAAAATCCAAATCGCCAAAAATCCAAATCGCCAAAAATCCAAATCGCCAAAAATCCAAATCGCCAAAAATCCAAATCGCCAAAAATCCAAATCGCCAAAATTGGCGATCGCCAAAAATCCAAACCGCCAAAAATCCAAATCGCCAAAATTGGCGATCGCCAAAAATCCAAATCGCCAAAAATCCAAATCGCCAAAAATCCAAATCGCCAAAATTGGCGATCGCCAAAAATCCAAATCGCCAAAATTGGCGATCGCCAAAAATCCAAATCGCCAAAAATCCAAATCGCCAAAAATCCAAATCGCCAAAAATCCAAATCGCCAAAAATCCAAATCGCCAAAAATCCAAATCGCCAAAAATCCAAATCGCCAAAATTGGCGATCGCCAAAAATCCAAATCGCCAAAAATCCAAATCGCCAAAATTGGCGATCGCCAAAAATCCAAATCGCCAAAAATCCAAATCGCTAAAAATCCAAATCGCCAAAATTGGCGATCGCCAAAAATCCAAATCGCCAAAAATCCAAATCGCTAAAAATCCAAATCGCCAAAAATCCAAATCGCCAAAAATCCAAATCGCCAAAAATCCAAATCGCCAAAATTGGCGATCGCCAAAAATCCAAATCGCCAAAAATCCAAATCGCCAAAATTGGCGATCGCCAAAAATCCAAATCGCCAAAAATCCAAATCGCCAAAAATCCAAATCGCCAAAATTGGCGATCGCCAAAAATCCAAATCGCCAAAAATCCAAATCGCCAAAATTGGCGATCGCCAAAAATCCAAATCGCCAAAAATCCAAATCGCCAAAATTGGCGATCGCCAAAAATCCAAATCGCCAAAAATCCAAATCGCCAAAAATCCAAATCGCCAAAATTGCCGATCGCCAAAAATCCAAATCGCCAAAATTGGCGATCGCCAAAAATCCAAATCGCCAAAAATCCAAATCGCCAAAATTGGCGATCGCCAAAAATCCAAATCGCCAAAAATCCAAATCGCCAAAAATCCAGATCGCCAAAAATCCAAATCGCCAAAATTGGCGATCGCCAAAAATCCAAATCGCCAAAAATCCAAATCGCCAAAAATCCAAATCGCCAAAAATCCAAATCGCCAAAAATCCAAATCGCCAAAAATCCAAATCGCCAAAAATCCAAATCGCCAAAATTGGCGATCGCCAAAAATCCAAATCGCCAAAAATCCAAATCGCCAAAAATCCAAATCGCCAAAAATCCAAATCGCCAAAAATCCAAATCGCCAAAATTGGCGATCGCCAAAAATCCAAATCGCCAAAAATCCAAATCGCCAAAAATCCAAATCGCCAAAAATCCAAATCGCCAAAATTGGCGATCGCCAAAAATCCAAATCGCCAAAAATCCAAATCGCCAAAATTGGCGATCGCCAAAAATCCAAATCGCCAAAAATCCAAATCGCCAAAATTGGCGATCGCCAAAAATCCAAATCGCCAAAAATCCAAATCGCCAAAAATCCAAATCGCCAAAATTGGCGATCGCCAAAAATCCAAATCGCCAAAATTGGCGATCGCCAAAAATCCAAATCGCCAAAAATCCAAATCGCCAAAATTGGCGATCGCCAAAAATCCAAATCGCCAAAAATCCAAATCGCCAAAAATCCAGATCGCCAAAAATCCAAATCGCCAAAATTGGCGATCGCCAAAAATCCAAATCGCCAAAAATCCAAATCGCCAAAAATCCAAATCGCCAAAAATCCAAATCGCCAAAAATCCAAATCGCCAAAAATCCAAATCGCCAAAAATCCAAATCGCCAAAAATCCAAATCGCCAAAATTGGCGATCGCCAAAAATCCAAATCGCCAAAAATCCAAATCGCCAAAAATCCAAATCGCCAAAAATCCAAATCGCCGAAATTGGCGATCGCCAAAAATCCAAATCGCCAAAATTGGCGATCGCCAAAAATCCAAATCGCCAAAAATCCAAATCGCCAAAAATCCAAATCGCCAAAAATCCAAATCGCCAAAATTGGCGATCGCCAAAAATCCAAATCGCCAAAAATCCAAATCGCCAAAATTGGCGATCGCCAAAAATCCAAATCGCCAAAAATCCAAATCGCCAAAAATCCAAATCGCCAAAAATCCAAATCGCCAAAATTGGCGATCGCCAAAAATCCAAATCGCCAAAAGTCCAAATCGCCAAAATTGGCGATCGCCAAAAATCCAAATCGCCAAAAATCCAAATCGCCAAAATTGGCGATCGCCAAAAATCCAAATCGCCAAAAGTCCAAATCGCCAAAATTGGCGATCGCCAAAAATCCAAATCGCCAAAAATCCAAATCGCCAAAAATCCAAATCGCCAAAAATCCAAATCGCCATAAATCCAAATCGCCAAAATTGGCGATCGCCAAAAATCCAAATCGCCAAAATTGGCGATCGCCAAAAATCCAAATCGCCAAAAATCCAAATCGCCAAAAATCCAAATCGCCAAAATTGGCGATCGCCAAAAATCCAAATCGCCAAAAATCCAAATCGCCAAAATTGGCGATCGCCAAAAATCCAAATCCCCAAAATTGGCGATCGCCAAAAATCCAAATCGCCAAAAATCCAAATCGCCAAAATTGGCGATCGCCAATAATCCAAATCGCCAAAATTGGCGATCGCCAAAAATCCAAATCGCCAAAAATCCAAATCGCCAAAAATCCAAATCGCCAGAAATCCAAATCGCCAAAAATCCAAATCGCCAAAAATCCAAATCGCCAAAATTGGCGATCGCCAAAAATCCAAATCGCCAAAAATCCAAATCGCCAAAAATCCAAATCGCCAAAAGTCCAAATCGCCAAAATTGGCGATCGCCAAAAATCCAAATCGCCAAAAATCCAAATCGCCAAAATTGGCGATCGCCAATAATCCAAATCGCCAATAATCCAAATCGCCAAAAATCCAAATCGCCAAAAATCCAAATCGCCAAAAGTCCAAATCGCCAAAATTGGCGATCGCCAAAAATCCAAATCGCCAAAAGTCCAAATCGCCAAAATTGGCGATCGCCAATAATCCAAATCGCCAATAATCCAAATCGCCAAAATTGGCGATCGCCAAAAATCCAAATCGCCAAAAATCCAAATCGCCAAAAATCCAAATCGCCATAAATCCAAATCGCCAAAATTGGCGATCGCCAAAAATCCAAATCGCCAAAAATCCAAATCGCCAAAAATCCAAATCGCCAAAATTGGCGATCGCCAAAAATCCAAATCGCCAAAAATCCAAATCGCCAAAATTGGCGATCGCCAAAAATCCAAATCGCCAAAAGTCCAAATCGCCAAAAATCCAAATCGCCAAAAATCCAAATCGCCAAAATTGGCGATCGCCAAAAATCCAAATCGCCAAAAGTCCAAATCGCCAAAATTGGCGATCGCCAATAATCCAAATCGCCAATAATCCAAATCGCCAAAATTGGCGATCGCCAAAAATCCAAATCGCCAAAAATCCAAATCGCCAAAAATCCAAATCGCCATAAATCCAAATCGCCAAAATTGGCGATCGCCAAAAATCCAAATCGCCAAAATTGGCGATCGCCAAAAATCCAAATCGCCAAAAATCCAAATCGCCAAAAATCCAAATCGCCAAAATTGGCGATCGCCAAAAATCCAAATCGCCAAAAATCCAAATCGCCAAAATTGGCGATCGCCAAAAATCCAAATCGCCAAAATTGGCGATCGCCAAAAATCCAAATCGCCAAAAATCCAAATCGCCAAAATTGGCGATCGCCAATAATCCAAATCGCCAAAAATCCAAATCGCCAAAATTGGCGATCGCCAAAAATCCAAATCGCCAAAAATCCAAATCGCCAAAAATCCAAATCGCCAAAATTGGCGATCGCCAAAAATCCAAATCGCCAAAAATCCAAATCGCCAAAAATCCAAATCGCCAAAAATCCAAATCGCCAAAATTGGCGATCGCCAAAAATCCAAATCGCCAAAAATCCAAATCGCCAAAATTGGCGATCGCCAAAAATTCCAAATCGCCATAAATCCAAATCGCCAAAAATCCAAATCGCCAAAAATCCAAATCGCCAAAATTGGCGATCGCCAAAAATCCAAATCGCCAAAATTGACGATCGCCAAAAATCCAAATCGCCAAAATTGGCGATCGCCAAAAATCCAAATCGCCAAAAATCCAAATCGCCGAAATTGGCGATCGCCAAAAATCCAAATCGCCAAAAATCCAAATCGCCAAAAATCCAAATCGCCAAAAATCCAAATCGCCAAAAATCCAAATCGCCAAAAATCCAAATCGCCAAAAATCCAAATCGCCAAAATTGGCGATCGCCAAAAATCCAAATCGCCAAAAATCCAAATCGCCAAAAATCCAAATCGCCAAAAATCCAAATCGCCAAAAATCCAAATCGCCAAAAATCCAAATCGCCAAAATTGGCGATCGCCAAAAATCCAAATCGCCAAAAATCCAAATCTCCAAAAATCCAAATCGCCAAAATTGGTGATCGCCAAAAATCCAAATCGCCAAAAATCCAAATCGCCAAAAATCCAAATCGCCAAAAATCCAAATCGCCAAAATTGGCGATCGCCAAAAATCCAAATCGCCAAAAATCCAAATCGCCAAAAATCCAAATCGCCAAAAATCCAAATCGCCAAAATTGGCGATCGCCAAAAATCCAAATCGCCAAAAATCCAAATCGCCAAAAATCCAAATCGCCGAAATTGGCGATCGCCAAAAATCCAAATCGCCAAAATTGGCGATCGCCAAAAATCCAAATCGCCAAAATTGGCGATCGCCAAAAATCCAAATCGCCAAAAATCCAAATCGCCAAAAATCCAAATCGCCAAAAATCCAAATCGCCAAAATTGGCGATCGCCAAAAATCCAAATCGCCAAAAATCCAAATCGCCAAAATTGGCGATCGCCAAAAATCCAAATCGCCAAAAATCCAAATCGCCAAAAATCCAAATCGCCAAAAATCCAAATCGCCAAAAATCCAAATCGCCAAAAATCCAAATCGCCAAAAATCCAAATCGCCAAAATTGGCGATCGCCAAAATTGGCGATCGCCAAAAATCCAAATCGCCAAAATTGGCGATCGCCAAAAATCCAAATCGCCAAAATTGGCGATCGCCAAAAATCCAAATCGCCAAAAATCCAAATCGCCAAAAATCCAAATCGCCAAAAATCCAAATCGCCAAAAATCCAAATCGCCAAAATTGGCGATCGCCAAAAATCCAAATCGCCAAAATTGGCGATCGCCAAAAATCCAAATCGCCAAAAATCCAAATCGCCAAAATTGGCGATCGCCAAAAATCCAAATCGCCAAAAATCCAAATCGCCAAAAATCCAAATCGCCAAAAATCCAAATCGCCAAAATTGGCGATCGCCAAAAATCCAAATCGCCAAAAATCCAAATCGCCAAAATTGGCGATCGCCAAAAATTCCAAATCGCCATAAATCCAAATCGCCAAAAATCCAAATCGCCAAAAATCCAAATCGCCAAAATTGGCGATCGCCAAAAATCCAAATCGCCAAAATTGACGATCGCCAAAAATCCAAATCGCCAAAATTGGCGATCGCCAAAAATCCAAATCGCCAAAAATCCAAATCGCCGAAATTGGCGATCGCCAAAAATCCAAATCGCCAAAATTGGCGATCGCCAAAAATCCAAATCGCCAAAAATCCAAATCGCCAAAAATCCAAATCGCCAAAAATCCAAATCGCCAAAAATCCAAATCGCCAAAAATCCAAATCGCCAAAATTGGCGATCGCCAAAAATCCAAATCGCCAAAAATCCAAATCTCCAAAAATCCAAATCGCCAAAATTGGTGATCGCCAAAAATCCAAATCGCCAAAAATCCAAATCGCCAAAAATCCAAATCGCCAAAAATCCAAATCGCCAAAATTGGCGATCGCCAAAAATCCAAATCGCCAAAAATCCAAATCGCCAAAAATCCAAATCTCCAAAAATCCAAATCGCCAAAATTGGCGATCGCCAAAAATCCAAATCGCCAAAAATCCAAATCGCCAAAAATCCAAATCGCCAAAAATCCAAATCGCCAAAATTGGCGATCGCCAAAAATCCAAATCGCCAAAAATCCAAATCGCCAAAAATCCAAATCGCCGAAATTGGCGATCGCCAAAAATCCAAATCGCCAAAATTGGCGATCGCCAAAAATCCAAATCGCCAAAATTGGCGATCGCCAAAAATCCAAATCGCCAAAAATCCAAATCGCCAAAAATCCAAATCGCCAAAAATCCAAATCGCCAAAATTGGCGATCGCCAAAAATCCAAATCGCCAAAAATCCAAATCGCCAAAATTGGCGATCGCCAAAAATCCAAATCGCCAAAAATCCAAATCGCCAAAAATCCAAATCGCCAAAAATCCAAATCGCCAAAAATCCAAATCGCCAAAAATCCAAATCGCCAAAAATCCAAATCGCCAAAATTGGCGATCGCCAAAAATCCAAATCGCCAAAATTGGCGATCGCCAAAAATCCAAATCGCCAAAATTGGCGATCGCCAAAAATCCAAATCGCCAAAAATCCAAATCGCCAAAAATCCAAATCGCCAAAAATCCAAATCGCCAAAAATCCAAATCGCCAAAATTGGCGATCGCCAAAAATCCAAATCGCCAAAATTGGCGATCGCCAAAAATCCAAATCGCCAAAATTGGCGATCGCCAAAAATCCAAATCGCCAAAAATCCAGATCGCCAAAAATCCAAATCGCCAAAAACCCAAATCGCCAAAAATCCAAATCGCCAAAAATCCAAATCGCCAAAAACCCAAATCGCCAAAAATCCAAATCGCCAAAAATCCAAATCGCCAAAATTGGCGATCGCCAAAAATCCAAATCGCCAAAAATCCAAATCGCCAAAATTGGCGATCGCCAAAAATCCAAATCGCCAAAAATCCAAATCGCCAAAATTGGCGATCGCCAAAAATCCAAATCGCCAAAATTGGCGATCGCCAAAAATCCAAATCGCCAAAATTGGCGATCGCCAAAAATCCAAATCGCCAAAAATCCAAATCGCCAAAAATCCAAATCGCCAAAAATCCAAATCGCCAAAAATCCAAATCGCCAAAAATCCAAATCGCCAAAATTGGCGATCGCCAAAAATCCAAATCGCCAAAAATCCAAATCGCCAAAAATCCAAATCGCCAAAAATCCAAATCGCCAAAAATCCAAATCGCCAAAATTGGCGATCGCCAAAAATCCAAATCGCCAAAAATCCAAATCGCCAAAATTGGCGATCGCCAAAAATCCAAATCGCCAAAAATCCAAATCGCCAAAATTGGCGATCGCCAAAAATCCAAATCGCCAAAATTGGCGATCGCCAAAAATCCAAATCGCCAAAATTGGCGATCGCCAAAAATCCAAATCGCCAAAAATCCAAATCGCCAAAAATCCAAATCGCCAAAAATCCAAATCGCCAAAAATCCAAATCGCCAAAAATCCAAATCGCCAAAATTGGCGATCGCCAAAAATCCAAATCGCCAAAAATCCAAATCGCCAAAAATCCAAATCGCCAAAAATCCAAATCGCCAAAATTGGCGATCGCCAAAAATCCAAATCGCCAAAAATCCAAATCGCCAAAAATCCAAATCGCCAAAAATCCAAATCGCCAAAAATCCAAATCGCCAAAAATCCAAATCGCCAAAATTGGCGATCGCCAAAAATCCAAATCGCCAAAAATCCAAATCGCCAAAATTGGCGATCGCCAAAAATCCAAATCGCCAAAAATCCAAATCGCCAAAATTGGCGATCGCCAAAAATCCAAATCGCCAAAATTGGCGATCGCCAAAAATCCAAATCGCCAAAATTGGCGATCGCCAAAAATCCAAATCGCCAAAAATCCAAATCGCCAAAAATCCAAATCGCCAAAAATCCAAATCGCCAAAAATCCAAATCGCCAAAAATCCAAATCGCCAAAAATCCAAATCGCCAAAAATCCAAATCGCCAAAATTGGCGATCGCCAAAAATCCAAATCGCCAAAAATCCAAATCGCCGAAAATCCAAATCGCCAAAAATCCAAATCGCCGAAATTGGCGATCGCCAAAAATCCAAATCGCCAAAATTGGCGATCGCCAAAAATCCAAATCGCCAAAAATCCAAATCGCCAAAAATCCAAATCGCCAAAAATCCAAATCGCCAAAAATCCAAATCGCCAAAATTGGCGATCGCCAAAAATCCAAATCGCCAAAATTGGCGATCGCCAAAAATCCAAATCGCCAAAAATCCAAATCGCCAAAAATCCAAATCGCCAAAAATCCAAATCGCCAAAATTGGCGATCGCCAAAAATCCAAATCGCCAAAAATCCAAATCGCCAAAAATCCAAATCGCCAAAATTGGCGATCGCCAAAAATCCAAATCGCCAAAAATCCAAATCGCCAAAAATCCAAATCGCCAAAAATCCAAATCGCCAAAAATCCAAATCGCCAAAAGTCCAAATCGCCAAAATTGGCGATCGCCAAAAATCCAAATCGCCAAAAATCCAAATCGCCAAAATTGGCGATCGCCAAAAATCCAAATCGCCAAAAGTCCAAATCGCCAAAATTGGCGATCGCCAATAATCCAAATCGCCAATAATCCAAATCGCCAAAATTGGCGATCGCCAAAAATCCAAATCGCCAAAAATCCAAATCGCCAAAAATCCAAATCGCCAAAAATCCAAATCGCCATAAATCCAAATCGCCAAAATTGGCGATCGCCAAAAATCCAAATCGCCAAAATTGGCGATCGCCAAAAATCCAAATCGCCAAAAATCCAAATCGCCAAAAATCCAAATCGCCAAAATTGGCGATCGCCAAAAATCCAAATCGCCAAAAATCCAAATCGCCAAAATTGGCGATCGCCAAAAATCCAAATCGCCAAAATTGGCGATCGCCAAAAATCCAAATCGCCAAAAATCCAAATCGCCAAAATTGGCGATCGCCAAAAATCCAAATCGCCAAAAATCCAAATCGCCAAAAATCCAAATCGCCAAAATTGGCGATCGCCAAAAATCCAAATCGCCAAAAATCCAAATCGCCAAAATTGGCGATCGCCAAAAATCCAAATCGCCAAAATTGGCGATCGCCAAAAATCCAAATCGCCAAAAATCCAAATCGCCAAAATTGGCGATCGCCAAAAATCCAAATCGCCAAAAATCCAAATCGCCAAAAATCCAAATCGCCAAAAATCCAAATCGCCAAAAATCCAAATCGCCAAAAATCCAAATCGCCAAAAATCCAAATCGCCAAAAATCCAAATCGCCAAAATTGGCGATCGCCAAAAATTCCAAATCGCCAAAAATCCAAATCGCCAAAATTGGCGATCGCCAAAAATCCAAATCGCCTAAAATCCAAATCGCCAAAAATCCAAATCGCCAAAATTGGCGATCGCCAAAAATCCAAATCGCCAAAAATCCAAATCGCCAAAAATCCAAATCGCCAAAATTGGCGATCGCCAAAAATCCAAATCGCCAAAATTGACGATCGCCAAAAATCCAAATCGCCAAAATTGGCGATCGCCAATAATCCAAATCGCCAAAAATCCAAATCGCCAAAATTGGCGATCGCCAAAAATCCAAATCGCCAAAAATCCAAATCGCCAAAAATCCAAATCGCCAAAAATCCAAATCGCCAAAAATCCAAATCGCCAAAATTGGCGATCGCCAAAAATCCAAATCGCCAAAAATCCAAATCGCCAAAAATCCAAATCGCCAAAATTGGCGATCGCCAAAAATCCAAATCGCCAAAAATCCAAATCGCCAAAATTGGCGATCGCCAAAAATCCAAATCGCCAAAAATCCAAATCTCCAAAAATCCAAATCGCCAAAAATCCAAATCGCCGAAATTGGCGATCGCCAAAAATCCAAATCGCCAAAATTGGCGATCGCCAAAAATCCAAATCGCCAAAAATCCAAATCGCCAAAAATCCAAATCGCCAAAAATCCAAATCGCCAAAATTGGCGATCGCCAAAAATCCAAATCGCCAAAAATCCAAATCGCCAAAAATCCAAATCGCCAAAATTGGCGATCGCCAAAAATCCAAATCGCCAAAAATCCAAATCGCCAAAAATCCAAATCGCCAAAAATCCAAATCGCCAAAATTGGCGATCGCCAAAAATCCAAATCGCCAAAAATCCAAATCGCCAAAAATCCAAATCGCCAAAAATCCAAATCGCCAAAAATCCAAATCGCCAAAAATCCAAATCGCCAAAATTGGCGATCGCCAAAAATCCAAATCGCCAAAATTGGCGATCGCCAAAAATCCAAATCGCCAAAAATCCAAATCGCCAAAAATCCAAATCGCCAAAAATCCAAATCGCCAAAAATCCAAATCGCCGAAATTGGCGATCGCCAAAAATCCAAATCGCCAAAAATCCAAATCGCCAAAATTGGCGATCGCCAAAAATCCAAATCGCCAAAAATCCAAATCGCCAAAAATCGCCAAAAATCCAAATCGCCAAAATTGGCGATCGCCAAAAATCCAAATCGCCAAAAATCCAAATCGCCAAAATTGGCGATCGCCAAAAATCCAAATCGCCAAAATTGGCGATCGCCAAAAATCCAAATCGCCAAAATTGGCGATCGCCAAAAATCCAAATCGCCAAAATTGGCGATCGCCAAAAATCCAAATCGCCAAAAATCCAAATCGCCAAAATTGGCGATCGCCAAAAATCCAAATCGCCAAAAATCCAAATCGCCAAAAATCCAAATCGCCAAAAATCCAAATCGCCAAAATTGGCGATCGCCAAAAATCCAAATCGCCAAAAATCCAAATCGCCAAAATTGGCGATCGCCAAAAATCCAAATCGCCAAAAATCCAAATCGCCAAAAATCCAAATCGCCAAAAATCCAAATCGCCAAAATTGGCGATCGCCAAAAATCCAAATCGCCAAAAATCCAAATCGCCAAAAGTCCAAATCGCCAAAATTGGCGATCGCCAAAAATGCAAATCGCCAAAATTGACGATCGCCAAAAATCCAAATCGCCGAAATTGGCGATCGCCAAAAATCCAAATCGCCAAAAATCCAAATCGCCAAAATTGGCGATCACCAAAAATCCAAATCGCCAAAAATCCAAATCGCCAAAAATCCAAATCGCCAAAAATCCAAATCGCCAAAATTGGCGATCGCCAAAAATCCAAATCGCCAAAATTGGCGATCGCCAAAAATCCAAATCGCCAAAATTGGCGATCGCCAAAAATCCAAATCGCCAAAAATCCAAATCGCCAAAATTGGCGATCGCCAAAAATCCAAATCGCCAAAAATCCAAATCGCCAAAAATCCAAATCGCCAAAAATCCAAATCGCCAAAATTGGCGATCGCCAAAAATCCAAATCGCCAAAAATCCAAATCGCCAAAATTGGCGATCGCCAAAAATCCAAATCGCCAAAAATCCAAATCGCCAAAATTGGCGATCGCCAAAAATCCAAATCGCCAAAAATCCAAATCGCCAAAAATCCAAATCGCCAAAAATCCAAATCGCCAAAATTGGCGATCGCCAAAAATCCAAATCGCCAAAAATCCAAATCGCCATAAATCCAAATCGCCAAAAATCCAAATCGCCAAAAATCCAAATCGCCAAAATTGGCGATCGCCAAAAATCCAAATCGCCAAAAATCCAAATCGCCAAAAGTCCAAATCGCCAAAATTGGCGATCGCCAAAAATCCAAATCGCCAAAATTGACGATCGCCAAAAATCCAAATCGCCAAAATTGGCGATCGCCAATAATCCAAATCGCCAAAAATCCAAATCGCCAAAATTGGCGATCGCCAAAAATCCAAATCGCCAAAAATCCAAATCGCCAAAATTGGCGATCGCCAAAAATCCAAATCGCCAAACTTGGCGATCGCCAAAAATCCAAATCGCCAAAAATCCAAATCGCCAAAAATCCAAATCGCCAAAATTGGCGATCGCCAATAATCCAAATCGCCAAAAATCCAAATCGCCAAAGTTGGCGATCGCCAAAAATCCAAATCGCCAAAAATCCAAATCGCCAAAAATCCAAATCGCCAAAAATCCAAATCGCCAAAAATCCAAATCGCCAAAATTGGCGATCGCCAAAAATCCAAATCGCCAAAAATCCAAATCGCCAAAATTGGCGATCGCCAAAAATCCAAATCGCCAAAAATCCAAATCGCCAAAAATCCAAATCGCCAAAATTGGCGATCGCCAAAAATCCAAATCGCCAAAGTTGGCGATCGCCAAAAATCCAAATCGCCAAAAATCCAAATCGCCAAAAATCCAAATCGCCAAAAATCCAAATCGCCAAAAGTCCAAATCGCCAAAAATCCAAATCGCCAAAAATCCAAATCGCCAAAAATCCAAATCGCCAAAATTGGCGATCGCCAAAAATCCAAATCGCCAAAAATCCAAATCGCCAAAAATCCAAATCGCCAAAAGTCCAAATCGCCAAAAATCCAAATCGCCAAAAATCCAAATCGCCAAAAATCCAAATCGCCAAAATTGGCGATCGCCAAAAATCCAAATCGCCAAAATTGGCGATCACCAAAAAACCAAATCGCCAAAATTGGCGATCACCAAAAATCCAAATCGCCAAAAATCCAAATCGCCAAAAATCCAAATCGCCAAAATTGGCGATCGCCAAAAATCCAAATCGCCAAAATTGGCGATCGCCAAAAATCCAAATCGCCAAAATTGGCGATCGCCAAAAATCCAAATCGCCAAAATTGGCGATCGCCAAAAATCCAAATCGCCAAAAATCCAAATCGCCAAAAATCCAAATCGCCAAAAATCCAAATCGCCAAAAATCCAAATCGCCAAAATTGGCGATCGCCAAAAATCCAAATCGCCAAAAATCCAAATCGCCAAAATTGGCGATCGCCAAAAATCCAAATCGCCAAAAATCCAAATCGCCAAAAATCCAAATCGCCAAAAATCCAAATCGCCAAAATTGGCGATCGCCAAAAATCCAAATCGCCAAAAATCCAAATCGCCAAAAGTCCAAATCGCCAAAATTGGCGATCGCCAAAAATCCAAATCGCCAAAATTGACGATCGCCAAAAATCCAAATCGCCAAAATTGGCGATCGCCAATAATCCAAATCGCCAAAAATCCAAATCGCCAAAATTGGCGATCGCCAAAAATCCAAATCGCCAAAAATCCAAATCGCCAAACTTGGCGATCGCCAAAAATCCAAATCGCCAAAAATCCAAATCGCCAAAATTGGCGATCGCCAAAAATCCAAATCGCCAAAATTGGCGATCGCCAAAAATCCAAATCGCCAAAATTGGCGATCGCCAAAAATCCAAATCGCCAAAAATCCAAATCGCCAAAATTGGCGATCGCCAAAAATCCAAATCGCCAAAATTGGCGATCACCAAAAAACCAAATCGCCAAAATTGGCGATCACCAAAAATCCAAATCGCCAAAAATCCAAATCGCCAAAAATCCAAATCGCCAAAAATCCAAATCGCCAAAATTGGCGATCGCCAAAAATCCAAATCGCCAAAAATCCAAATCGCCAAAAATCCAAATCGCCAAAAATCCAAATCGCCAAAATTGGCGATCGCCAAAAATCCAAATCGCCAAAAATCCAAATCGCCAAAATTGGCGATCGCCAAAAATCCAAATCGCCAAAATTGGCGATCGCCAAAAATCCAAATCGCCAAAATTGGCGATCGCCAAAAATCCAAATCGCCAAAATTGGCGATCGCCAAAAATCCAAATCGCCAAAAATCCAAATCGCCAAAATTGGCGATCGCCAAAAATCCAAATCGCCAAAAATCCAAATCGCCAAAAATCCAAATCGCCAAAAATCCAAATCGCCAAAAATCCAAATCGCCAAAATTGGCGATCGCCAAAAATCCAAATCGCCAAAAATCCAAATCGCCAAAATTGGCGATCGCCAAAAATCCAAATCGCCAAAAATCCAAATCGCCAAAAATCCAAATCGCCAAAAATCCAAATCGCCAAAATTGGCGATCGCCAAAAATCCAAATCGCCAAAAATCCAAATCGCCAAACTTGGCGATCGCCAAAAATCCAAATCGCCAAAAATCCAAATCGCCAAAATTGGCGATCGCCAAAAATCCAAATCGCCAAAAATCCAAATCGCCAAAAATCCAAATCGCCAAAAATCCAAATCGCCAAAAGTCCAAATCGCCAAAAATCCAAATCGCCAAAAATCCAAATCGCCAAAATTGGCGATCGCCAAAAATCCAAATCGCCAAAAATCCAAATCGCCAAAATTGGCGATCGCCAAAAATCCAAATCGCCAAAAATCCAAATCGCCAAAAATCCAAATCGCCAAAATTGGCGATCGCCAAAAATCCAAATCGCCAAAATTGGCGATCACCAAAAAACCAAATCGCCAAAATTGGCGATCACCAAAAATCCAAATCGCCAAAAATCCAAATCGCCAAAAATCCAAATCGCCAAAAATCCAAATCGCCAAAATTGGCGATCGCCAAAAATCCAAATCGCCAAAAATCCAAATCGCCAAAAATCCAAATCGCCAAAAATCCAAATCGCCAAAATTGGCGATCGCCAAAAATCCAAATCGCCAAAATTGGCGATCGCCAAAAATCCAAATCGCCAAAAATCCAAATCGCCAAAAATCCAAATCGCCAAAAATCCAAATCGCCAAAATTGGCGATCGCCAAAAATCCAAATCGCCAAAAATCCAAATCGCCAAAAATCCAAATCGCCAAAATTGGCGATCGCCAAAAATCCAAATCGCCAAAAATCCAAATCGCCAAAAATCCAAATCGCCAAAAATCCAAATCGCCAAAAATCCAAATCGCCAAAAATCCAAATCGCCAAAAATCCAAATCGCCAAAAATCCAAATCGCCAAAAATCCAAATCGCCAAAAATCCAAATCGCCAAAATTGGCGATCGCCAAAAATCCAAATCGCCAAAAATCCAAATCGCCAAAATTGGCGATCGCCAAAAATCCAAATCGCCAAAAATCCAAATCGCCAAAAATCCAAATCGCCAAAAATCCAAATCGCCAAAAATCCAAATCGCCAAAAATCCAAATCGCCAAAAATCCAAATCGCCAAAAATCCAAATCGCCAAAAATCCAAATCGCCAAAAATCCAAATCGCCAAAAATCCAAATCGCCAAAAATCCAAATCGCCAAAATTGGCGATCGCCAAAAATCCAAATCGCCAAAAATCCAAATCGCCAAAAATCCAAATCGCCAAAAATCCAAATCGCCAAAAATCCAAATCGCCAAAAATCCAAATCGCCAAAAATCCAAATCGCCAAAAATCCAAATCGCCAAAAATCCAAATCGCCAAAAATCCAAATCGCCAAAAATCCAAATCGCCAAAAATCCAAATCGCCAAAAATCCAAATCGCCAAAATTGGCGATCGCCAAAAATCCAAATCGCCAAAAATCCAAATCGCCAAAAATCCAAATCGCCAAAAATCCAAATCGCCAAAAATCCAAATCGCCAAAAATCCAAATCGCCAAAATTGGCGATCGCCAAAAATCCAAATCGCCAAAAATCCAAATCGCCAAAAATCCAAATCGCCAAAATTGGCGATCGCCAAAAATCCAAATCGCCAAAATTGGCGATCGCCAAAAATCCAAATTGCCAAAAATCCAAATCGCCAAAAATCCAAATCGCCAAAAATCCAAATCGCCAAAAATCCAAATCGCCAAAAATCCAAATCGCCAAAATTGGCGATCGCCAAAAATCCAAATCGCCAAAAATCCAAATCGCCAAAAATCCAAATCGCCAAAATTGGCGATCGCCAAAAATCCAAATCGCCAAAAATCCAAATCGCCAAAAATCCAAATCGCCAAAAATCCAAATCGCCAAAAATCCAAATCGCCAAAATTGGCGATCGCCAAAAATCCAAATCGCCATGAATCCAAATCGCCAAAATTGGCGATCGCCAAAAATCCAAATCGCCAAAAATCCAAATCGCCAAAAATCCAAATCGCCAAAAATCCAAATCGCCAAAAATCCAAATCGCCAAAAATCCAAATCGCCAAAAATCCAAATCGCCAAAATTGGCGATCGCCAATAATCCAAATCGCCAATAATCCAAATCGCCAAAAATCCAAATCGCCAAAAATCCAAATCGCCAAAAATCCAAATCGCCAAAAATCCAAATCGCCAAAAATCCAAATCGCCAAAAATCCAAATCGCCAAAAATCCAAATCGCCAAAAATCCAAATCGCCAAAAATCCAAATCGCCAAAAATCCAAATCGCCAAAAATCCAAATCGCCAAAAATCCAAATCGCCAAAATTGGCGATCGCCAAAAATCCAAATCGCCAAAAATCCAAATCGCCAAAATTGGCGATCGCCAAAAATCCAAATCGCCAAAAATCCAAATCGCCAAAAATCCAGATCGCCAAAAATCCAAATCGCCAAAAATCCAAATCGCCAAAAATCCAAATCGCCAAAAATCCAAATCGCCAAAAATCCAAATCGCCAAAAATCCAAATCGCCAAAAATCCAAATCGCCGAAATTGGCGATCGCCAAAAATCCAAATCGCCAAAATTGGCGATCGCCAAAAATCCAAATCGCCAAAATTGGCGATCGCCAAAAATCCAAATCGCCGAAATTGGCGATCGCCAAAAATCCAAATCGCCAAAAATCCAAATCGCCAAAATTGGCGATCGCCAAAAATCCAAATCGCCAAAAATCCAAATCGCCAAAAATCCAAATCGCCAAAAATCCAAATCGCCAAAAATCCAAATCGCCAAAAATCCAAATCGCCAAAAATCCAAATCGCCAAAAATCCAAATCGCCAAAAATCCAAATCGCCGAAATTGGCGATCGCCAAAAATCCAAATCGCCAAAATTGGCGATCGCCAAAAATCCCAATCGCCAAAAATCCAATACGCCAAAAATCCAAATCGCCAAAAATCCAAATCGCCAAAATTGGCGATCGCCAAAAATCCAAATCGCCAAAAATCCAAATCGCCAAAAATCCAAATCGCCGAAATTGGCGATCGCCAAAAATCCAAATCGCCAAAATTGGCGATCGCCAAAAATCCCAATCGCCAAAAATCCAAATCGCCAAAAATCCAAATCGCCAAAAATCCAAATCGCCAAAAATCCAAATCGCCAAAAATCCAAATCGCCAAAAATCCAAATCGCCAAAAATCCAAATCGCCAAAAATCCAAATCGCCAAAAATCCAAATCGCCGAAATTGGCGATCGCCAAAAATCCAAATCGCCAAAATTGGCGATCGCCAAAAATCCCAATCGCCAAAAATCCAAATCGCCAAAAATCCAAATCGCCAAAAATCCAAATCGCCAAAATTGGCGATCGCCAAAAATCCAAATCGCCAAAAATCCAAATCGCCAAAATTGGCGATCGCCAAAAATCCAAATCGCCAAAATTGGCGATCGCCAAAAATCCAAATCGCCAAAATTGGCGATCGCCAAAAATCCAAATCGCCAAAATTGGCGATCGCCAAAAATCCAAATCGCCAAAATTGGCGATCGCCAAAAATCCAAATCGCCAAAAATCCAAATCGCCAAAAATCCAAATCGCCAAAAATCCAAATCGCCAAAATTGGCGATCGCCAAAAATCCAAATCGCCAAAAATCCAAATCGCCGAAATTGGCGATCGCCAAAAATCCAAATCGCCAAAATTGGCGATCGCCAAAAATCCAAATCGCCAAAATTGGCGATCGCCAAAAATCCAAATCGCCAAAAATCCAAATCGCCAAAAATCCAAATCGCCAAAAATCCAAATCGCCAAAAATCCAAATCGCCAAAAATCCAAATCGCCAAAAATCCAAATCGCCGAAATTGGCGATCGCCAAAAATCCAAATCGCCGAAATTGGCGATCGCCAAAAATCCAAATCGCCAAAAATCCAAATCGCCAAAAATCCAAATCGCCAAAAATCCAAATCGCCAAAAATCCAAATCGCCAAAAATCCAAATCGCCAAAAATACAAATCGCCAAAAATCCAAATCGCCAAAAATCCAAATCGCCAAAAATCCAAATCGCCAAAAATCCAAATCGCCAAAAATCCAAATCGCCAAAAATCCAAATCGCCAAAAATCCAAATCGCCAAAAATCCAAATCGCCAAAATTGGCGATCGCCAAAAATCCAAATCGCCAAAATTGGCGATCGCCAAAAATCCAAATTGCCAAAAATCCAAATCGCCAAAAATCCAAATCGCCAAAAATCCAAATCGCCAAAAATCCAAATCGCCAAAAATCCAAATCGCCAAAATTGGCGATCGCCAAAAATCCAAATCGCCAAAAATCCAAATCGCCAAAAATCCAAATCGCCAAAATTGGCGATCGCCAAAAATCCAAATCGCCAAAATTGGCGATCGCCAAAAATCCAAATCGCCAAAATTGGCGATCGCCAAAAATCCAAATTGCCAAAAATCCAAATCGCCAAAAATCCAAATCGCCAAAAATCCAAATCGCCAAAAATCCAAATCGCCAAAAATCCAAATCGCCAAAAATCCAAATCGCCAAAATTGGCGATCGCCAAAAATCCAAATCGCCAAAAATCCAAATCGCCAAAAATCCAAATCGCCAAAATTGGCGATCGCCAAAAATCCAAATCGCCAAAAATCCAAATCGCCAAAAATCCAAATCGCCAAAAATCCAAATCGCCAAAATTGGCGATCGCCAAAAATCCAAATCGCCAAAATTGGCGATCGCCAAAAATCCAAATCGCCAAAAATCCAAATCGCCAAAAATCCAAATTGCCAAAAATCCAAATCGCCAAAATTGGCGATCGCCAAAAATCCAAATTGCCAAAAATCCAAATTGCCAAAAATCCAAATCGCCAAAAATCCAAATCGCCAAAAATCCAAATCGCCAAAAATCCAAATCGCCAAAAATCCAAATCGCCAAAATTGGCGATCGCCAAAAATCCAAATCGCCAAAAATCCAAATCGCCAAAAATCCAAATCGCCAAAATTGGCGATCGCCAAAAATCCAAATCGCCAAAAATCCAAATCGCCAAAAATCCAAATCGCCAAAAATCCAAATCGCCAAAAATCCAAATCGCCAAAATTGGCGATCGCCAAAAATCCAAATCGCCAAAATTGGCGATCGCCAAAATCCAAATCGCCAAAAATCCAAATCGCCAAAAATCCAAATCGCCAAAAATCCAAATCGCCAAAAATCCAAATCGCCAAAAATCCAAATCGCCAAAAATCCAAATCGCCAAAAATCCAAATCGCCAAAAATCCAAATCGCCAAAAGTCCAAATCGCCAAAATTGACGATCGCCAAAAATCCAAATCGCCAAAATTGGCGATCGCCAATAATCCAAATCGCCAATAATCCAAATCGCCAAAATTGGCGATCGCCAAAAATCCAAATCGCCAAAATTGGCGATCGCCAAAAATCCAAATCGCCAAAAATCCAAATCGCCAAAAATCCAAATCGCCAAAAATCCAAATCGCCAAAAATCCAAATCGCCAAAAATCCAAATCGCCAAAAATCCAAATCGCCAAAAATCCAAATCGCCAAAAATCCAAATCGCCAAAAGTCCAAATCGCCAAAATTGACGATCGCCAAAAATCCAAATCGCCAAAATTGGCGATCGCCAAAAATCCAAATCGCCAAAATTGGCGATCGCCAAAAATCCAAATCGCCAAAAATCCAAATCGCCAAAAATCCAAATCGCCAAAAATCCAAATCGCCAAAAATCCAAATCGCCAAAAATCCAAATCGCCAAAAATCCAAATCGCCAAAAATCCAAATCGCCAAAAGTCCAAATCGCCAAAATTGACGATCGCCAAAAATCCAAATCGCCAAAATTGGCGATCGCCAAAAATCCAAATCGCCAAAAATCCAAATCGCCAAAAATCCAAATCGCCAAAAATCCAAATCGCCATAAATCCAAATCGCCAAAATTGGCGATCGCCAAAAATCCAAATCGCCAAAATTGGCGATCGCCAAAAATCCAAATCGCCAAAATTGGCGATCGCCAAAAATCCAAATCGCCAGAAAATCCAAATCGCCAAAAATCCAAATCGCCAAAAATCCAAATCGCCAAAATTGGCGATCGCCAAAAATCCAAATCGCCAAAAATCCAAATCGCCATAAATCCAAATCGCCAAAATTGGCGATCGCCAAAAATCCAAATCGCCAAAATTGGCGATCGCCAAAAATCCAAATCGCCAAAATTGGCGATCGCCAAAAATCCAAATCGCCAAAAATCCAAATCGCCAAAAATCCAAATCGCCAAAAATCCAAATCGCCAAAAATCCAAATCGCCAAAATTGGCGATCGCCAAAAATCCAAATCGCCAAAAATCCAAATCGCCAAAAATCCAAATCGCCAAAAATCCAAATCGCCAAAATCCAAATCGCCAAAAATCCAAATCGCCAAAAATCCAAATCGCCAAAAATCCAAATCGCCAAAAATCCAAATCGCCAAAAATCCAAATCGCCAAAAGTCCAAATCGCCAAAATTGACGATCGCCAAAAATCCAAATCGCCAAAATTGACGATCGCCAAAAATCCAAATCGCCAATAATCCAAATCGCCAAAATTGGCGATCGCCAAAAATCCAAATCGCCAAAAATCCAAATCGCCAAAAATCCAAATCGCCACAAATCCAAATCGCCATAAATCCAAATCGCCAAAATTGGCGATCGCCAAAAATCCAAATCGCCAAAAATCCAAATCGCCAATAATCCAAATCGCCAAAAATCCAAATCGCCAAAAATCCAAATCGCCAAAAATCCAAATCGCCAAAATTGGCGATCGCCAAAAATCCAAATCGCCAAAAATCCAAATCGCCAAAATTGGCGATCGCCAAAAATCCAAATCGCCAATAATCCAAATCGCCAAAAATCCAAATCGCCAAAATTGGCGATCGCCAAAAATCCAAATCGCCAAAAACCCAAATCGCCAAAAATCCAAATCGCCAAAAATCCAAATCGCCAAAAATCCAAATCGCCAAAATTGGCGATCGCCAAAAATCCAAATCGCCAAAAATCCAAATCGCCAAAAATCCAAATCGCCAAAATTGGCGATCGCCAAAAATCCAAATCGCCAAAATTGGCGATCGCCAAAAATCCAAATCGCCAAAAATCCAAATCGCCAAAATTGGCGATCGCCAAAAATCCAAATCGCCAAAAATCCAAATCGCCAAAATTGGCGATCGCCAAAAATCCAAATCGCCAAAAATCCAAATCGCCAAAAATCCAAATCGCCAAAAATCCAAATCGCCAAAAATCCAAATCGCCAAAAATCCAAATCGCCAAAAATCCAAATCGCCAAAAATCCAAATCGCCAAAAATCCAAATCGCCAAAAGTCCAAATCGCCAATAATCCAAATCGCCAAAAATCCAAATCGCCAAAATTGGCGATCGCCAAAAATCCAAATCGCCAAAAATCCAAATCGCCAAAAATCCAAATCGCCAAAAATCCAAATCGCCAAAATTGGCGATCGCCAAAAATCCAAATCGCCAAAAATCCAAATCGCCAATAATCCAAATCGCCAAAAATCCAAATCGCCAAAATTGGCGATCGCCAAAAATCCAAATCGCCAAAAATCCAAATCGCCAAAAATCCAAATCGCCAAAAATCCAAATCGCCATAAATCCAAATCGCCAAAATTGGCGATCGCCAAAAATCCAAATCGCCAAAAATCCAAATCGCCAAAAATCCAAATCGCCACAAATCCAAATCGCCATAAATCCAAATCGCCAAAATTGGCGATCGCCAAAAATCCAAATCGCCAAAAATCCAAATCGCCAATAATCCAAATCGCCAAAAATCCAAATCGCCAAAAATCCAAATCGCCAAAAATCCAAATCGCCAAAATTGGCGATCGCCAAAAATCCAAATCGCCAAAAATCCAAATCGCCAAAATTGGCGATCGCCAAAAATCCAAATCGCCAATAATCCAAATCGCCAAAAATCCAAATCGCCAAAATTGGCGATCGCCAAAAATCCAAATCGCCAAAAACCCAAATCGCCAAAAATCCAAATCGCCAAAAATCCAAATCGCCAAAAATCCAAATCGCCAAAATTGGCGATCGCCAAAAATCCAAATCGCCAAAAATCCAAATCGCCAAAAATCCAAATCGCCAAAATTGGCGATCGCCAAAAATCCAAATCGCCAAAATTGGCGATCGCCAAAAATCCAAATCGCCAAAAATCCAAATCGCCAAAATTGGCGATCGCCAAAAATCCAAATCGCCAAAAATCCAAATCGCCAAAATTGGCGATCGCCAAAAATCCAAATCGCCAAAAATCCAAATCGCCAAAAATCCAAATCGCCAAAAATCCAAATCGCCAAAAATCCAAATCGCCAAAAATCCAAATCGCCAAAAATCCAAATCGCCAAAAATCCAAATCGCCAAAAATCCAAATCGCCAAAAGTCCAAATCGCCAATAATCCAAATCGCCAAAAATCCAAATCGCCAAAATTGGCGATCGCCAAAAATCCAAATCGCCAATAATCCAAATCGCCAAAAATCCAAATCGCCAAAAATCCAAATCGCCAAAAATCCAAATCGCCAAAAATCCAAATCGCCAAAATTGGCGATCGCCAAAAATCCAAATCGCCAAAAATCCAAATCGCCAAAAATCCAAATCGCCAAAATTGGCGATCGCCAAAAATCCAAATCGCCAAAAATCCAAATCGCCAAAAATCCAAATCGCCAAAAATCCAAATCGCCAAAATTGGCGATCGCCAAAAATCCAAATCGCCAAAAATCCAAATCGCCAAAAATCCAAATCGCCAAAAATCCAAATCGCCAAAATTGGCGATCGCCAAAAATCCAAATCGCCAAAAATCCAAATCGCCAAAAATCCAAATCGCCAAAAATCCAAATCGCCAAAAATCCAAATCGCCAAAAATCCAAATCGCCAAAAATCCAAATCGCCAAAAATCCAAATCGCCAAAAATCCAAATCGCCAAAAATCCAAATCGCCAAAAATCCAAATCGCCAAAAATCCAAATCGCCAAAAGTCCAAATCGCCAAAATTGACGATCGCCAAAAATCCAAATCGCCAAAATTGGCGATCGCCAAAAATCCAAATCGCCAATAATCCAAATCGCCAAAATTGGCGATCGCCAAAAATCCAAATCGCCAAAAATCCAAATCGCCAAAAATCCAAATCGCCACAAATCCAAATCGCCATAAATCCAAATCGCCAAAATTGGCGATCGCCAAAAATCCAAATCGCCAATAATCCAAATCGCCAAAATTGGCGATCGCCAAAAATCCAAATCGCCAAAAATCCAAATCGCCAAAATTGGCGATCGCCAAAAATCCAAATCGCCAAAAATCCAAATCGCCAAAATTGGCGATCGCCAAAAATCCAAATCGCCAAAAATCCAAATCGCCAATAATCCAAATCCCCAAAAATCCAAATCGCCAAAATTGGCGATCGCCAAAAATCCAAATCGCCAAAAATCCAAATCGCCAAAAATCCAAATCGCCAAAAATCCAAATCGCCAAAATTGGCGATCGCCAAAAATCCAAATCGCCAAAATTGGCGATCGCCAAAAATCCAAATCGCCAAAAATCCAAATCGCCAAAATTGGCGATCGCCAAAAATCCAAATCGCCAAAAATCCAAATCGCCAAAATTGGCGATCGCCAAAAATCCAAATCGCCAAAATTGGCGATCGCCAAAAATCCAAATCGCCAAAAATCCAAATCGCCAAAAATCCAAATCGCCACAAATCCAAATCGCCATAAATCCAAATCGCCAAAATTGGCGATCGCCAAAAATCCAAATCGCCAAAAATCCAAATCGCCAAAATTGGCGATCGCCAAAAATCCAAATCGCCAAAAATCCAAATCGCCAAAATTGGCGATCGCCAAAAATCCAAATCGCCAAAAATCCAAATCGCCAATAATCCAAATCCCCAAAAATCCAAATCGCCAAAATTGGCGATCGCCAAAAATCCAAATCGCCAAAAATCCAAATCGCCAAAAATCCAAATCGCCAAAAATCCAAATCGCCAAAATTGGCGATCGCCAAAAATCCAAATCGCCAAAATTGGCGATCGCCAAAAATCCAAATCGCCAAAAATCCAAATCGCCAAAATTGGCGATCGCCAAAAATCCAAATCGCCAAAAATCCAAATCGCCAAAATTGGCGATCGCCAAAAATCCAAATCGCCAAAATTGGCGATCGCCAAAAATCCAAATCGCCAAAAATCCAAATCGCCAAAAATCCAAATCGCCAAAAATCCAAATCGCCAAAAATCCAAATCGCCAAAAATCCAAATCGCCAAAAGTCCAAATCGCCAAAAATCCAAATCGCCAAAAGTCCAAATCGCCAAAATTGGCGATCGCCAAAAATCCAAATCGCCAAAATTGACGATCGCCAAAAATCCAAATCGCCAAAAATCCAAATCGCCAATAATCCAAATCGCCAAAAATCCAAATCGCCAAAATTGGCGATCGCCAAAAATCCAAATCGCCAAAAATCCAAATCGCCAAAAATCCAAATCGCCATAAATCCAAATCGCCAAAATTGGCGATCGCCAAAAATCCAAATCGCCAAAATTGGCGATCGCCAAAAATCCAAATCGCCAATAATCCAAATCGCCAAAAATCCAAATCGCCAAAAATCCAAATCGCCAAAAATCCAAATCGCCAAAAATCCAAATCGCCAAAATTGGCGATCGCCAAAAATCCAAATCGCCAAAAATCCAAATCGCCAAAAATCCAAATCGCCAAAATTGGCGATCGCCAAAAATCCAAATCGCCAAAAATCCAAATCGCCAAAAATCCAAATCGCCAAAAATCCAAATCGCCAAAATTGGCGATCGCCAAAAATCCAAATCGCCAAAAATCCAAATCGCCAAAAATCCAAATCGCCAAAAATCCAAATCGCCAAAATTGGCGATCGCCAAAAATCCAAATCGCCAAAAATCCAAATCGCCAAAAATCCAAATCGCCAAAAATCCAAATCGCCAAAAATCCAAATCGCCAAAAATCCAAATCGCCAAAAATCCAAATCGCCAAAAATCCAAATCGCCAAAAATCCAAATCGCCAAAAATCCAAATCGCCAAAAGTCCAAATCGCCAAAATTGACGATCGCCAAAAATCCAAATCGCCAAAAATCCAAATCGCCAAAAGTCCAAATCGCCAAAATTGGCGATCGCCAAAAATCCAAATCGCCAAAAATCCAAATCGCCAAAAATCCAAATCGCCAAAATTGGCGATCGCCAAAAATCCAAATCGCCAAAATTGGCGATCGCCAATAATCCAAATCGCCAAAAATCCAAATCGCCAAAAATCCAAATCGCCAAAAATCCAAATCGCCAAAATTGGCGATCGCCAAAAATCCAAATCGCCAAAAATCCAAATCGCCAAAAATCCAAATCGCCAAAAATCCAAATCGCCAAAAATCCAAATCGCCAAAAATCCAAATCGCCAAAAATCCAAATCGCCAAAAGTCCAAATCGCCAAAATTGGCGATCGCCAAAAATCCAAATCGCCAAAATTGACGATCGCCAAAAATCCAAATCGCCAAAAATCCAAATCGCCAAAAATCCAAATCGCCAAAAATCCAAATCGCCAAAAATCCAAATCGCCAAAAATCCAAATCGCCAAAAATCCAAATCGCCAAAATTGGCGATCGCCAAAAATCCAAATCGCCAAAAATCCAAATCACCAAAAATCCAAATCGCCAAAAATCCAAATCGCCATAAATCCAAATCGCCAAAATTGGCGATCGCCAAAAATCCAAATCGCCAAAATTGGCGATCGCCAAAAATCCAAATCGCCAAAAATCCAAATCGCCAAAAATCCAAATCGCCAAAAATCCAAATCGCCAAAATTGGCGATCGCCAAAAATCCAAATCGCCAAAAATCCAAATCGCCAAAAATCCAAATCGCCAAAAATCCAAATCGCCAAAATTGGCGATCGCCAAAAATCCAAATCGCCAAAAATCCAAATCACCAAAAATCCAAATCGCCAAAAATCCAAATCGCCATAAATCCAAATCGCCAAAATTGGCGATCGCCAAAAATCCAAATCGCCAAAATTGGCGATCGCCAAAAATCCAAATCGCCAAAAATCCAAATCGCCAAAAATCCAAATCGCCAAAAATCCAAATCGCCAAAATTGGCGATCGCCAAAAATCCAAATCGCCAAAAATCCAAATCGCCAAAAATCCAAATCGCCAAAAATCCAAATCGCCAAAATTGGCGATCGCCAAAAATCCAAATCGCCAAAAATCCAAATCGCCAAAAATCCAAATCGCCAAAAATCCAAATCGCCAAAATCCAAATCGCCAAAAATCCAAATCGCCAAAAATCCAAATCGCCATAAATCCAAATCGCCAAAATTGGCGATCGCCAAAAATCCAAATCGCCAAAAATCCAAATCGCCAAAAATCCAAATCGCCAAAATTGGCGATCGCCAAAAATCCAAATCGCCAAAATTGGCGATCGCCAATAATCCAAATCGCCAAAAATCCAAATCGCCAAAATTGGCGATCGCCAAAAATCCAAATCGCCAAAAATCCAAATCGCCAAAAATCCAAATCGCCAAAAATCCAAATCGCCAAAAATCCAAATCGCCAAAAATCCAAATCGCCAAAAATCCAAATCGCCAAAAATCCAAATCGCCAAAAATCCAAATCGCCAAAATTGGCGATCGCCAAAAATCCAAATCGCCAAAATTGGCGATCGCCAAAAATCCAAATCGCCAAAAATCCAAATCGCCAAAAATCCAAATCGCCAAAAATCCAAATCGCCAAAAATCCAAATCGCCAAAAATCCAAATCGCCAATAATCCAAATCGCCAAAAATCCAAATCGCCAAAATTGGCGATCGCCAAAAATCCAAATCGCCAAAAATCCAAATCGCCAAAAATCCAAATCGCCAAAAATCCAAATCGCCAAAAATCCAAATCGCCAAAAATCCAAATCGCCAAAAATCCAAATCGCCAAAAATCCAAATCGCCAAAAGTCCAAATCGCCAAAATTGGCGATCGCCAATAATCCAAATCGCCAATAATCCAAATCGCCAAAAATCCAAATCGCCAAAAATCCAAATCGCCAAAAATCCAAATCGCCAAAAATCCAAATCGCCAAAAATCCAAATCGCCAAAAATCCAAATCGCCAAAAATCCAAATCGCCAAAAATCCAAATCGCCAAAATTGGCGATCGCCAAAAATCCAAATCGCCAAAATTGGCGATCGCCAAAAATCCAAATCGCCAAAAATCCAAATCGCCAAAAATCCAAATCGCCAAAAATCCAAATCGCCAAAAATCCAAATCGCCAAAAATCCAAATCGCCAATAATCCAAATCGCCAAAAATCCAAATCGCCAAAATTGGCGATCGCCAAAAATCCAAATCGCCAAAAATCCAAATCGCCAAAAATCCAAATCGCCAAAAATCCAAATCGCCAAAAATCCAAATCGCCAAAAATCCAAATCGCCAAAAATCCAAATCGCCAAAAATCCAAATCGCCAAAAGTCCAAATCGCCAAAATTGGCGATCGCCAATAATCCAAATCGCCAATAATCCAAATCGCCAAAAATCCAAATCGCCAAAAATCCAAATCGCCAAAAATCCAAATCGCCAAAAATCCAAATCGCCAAAAATCCAAATCGCCAAAAATCCAAATCGCCAAAAATCCAAATCGCCAAAAATCCAAATCGCCAAAAATCCAAATCGCCAAAAATCCAAATCGCCAAAAATCCAAATCGCCAAAAATCCAAATCGCCAAAAATCCAAATCGCCAAAAATCCAAATCGCCAAAAATCCAAATCGCCAAAAATCCAAATCGCCAAAAGTCCAAATCGCCAAAATTGACGATCGCCAAAAATCCAAATCGCCAAAAATCCAAATCGCCAAAAATCCAAATCGCCAAAATTGGCGATCGCCAAAAATCCAAATCGCCAAAAATCCAAATCGCCAAAATTGGCGATCGCCAAAAATCCAAATCGCCAAAAATCCAAATCGCCAAAAATCCAAATCGCCAATAATCCAAATCGCCAAAATTGGCGATCGCCAAAAATTCAAATCGCCAAAAATCCAAATCGCCAAAAATCCAAATCGCCAAAAATCCAAATCGCCAAAATTGGCGATCGCCAAAAATCCAAATCGCCAATAATCCAAATCGCCAAAATTGGCGATCGCCAAAAATCCAAATCGCCAAAAATCCAAATCGCCAAAAATCCAAATCGCCAATAATCCAAATCGCCAAAATTGGCGATCGCCAAAAATTCAAATCGCCAAAAATCCAAATCGCCAAAAATCCAAATCGCCAAAATTGGCGATCGCCAAAAATCCAAATCGCCAAAATTGGCGATCGCCAAAAATCCAAATCGCCAAAAATCCAAATCGCCAAAATTGGCGATCGCCAAAAATCCAAATCGCCAAAAATCCAAATCGCCAAAAATCCAAATCGCCAAAATTGGCGATCGCCAAAAATCCAAATCGCCAAAAATCCAAATCGCCAAAATTGGCGATCGCCAAAAATCCAAATCGCCAAAAATCCAAATCGCCAAAAATCCAAATCGCCAAAAATCCAAATCGCCAAAAATCCAAATCGCCAAAAATCCAAATCGCCAAAAGTCCAAATCGCCAAAATTGGCGATCGCCAAAAATCCAAATCGCCAAAATTGACGATCGCCAAAAATCCAAATCGCCAAAAATCCAAATCGCCAATAATCCAAATCGCCAAAAATCCAAATCGCCAAAATTGGCGATCGCCAAAAATCCAAATCGCCAAAAATCCAAATCACCAAAAATCCAAATCGCCAAAAATCCAAATCGCCATAAATCCAAATCGCCAAAATTGGCGATCGCCAAAAATCCAAATCGCCAAAATTGGCGATCGCCAAAAATCCAAATCGCCAAAAATCCAAATCGCCAAAAATCCAAATCGCCAAAATTGGCGATCGCCAAAAATCCAAATCGCCAAAAATCCAAATCGCCAAAAATCCAAATCGCCAAAAATCCAAATCGCCAAAATTGGCGATCGCCAAAAATCCAAATCGCCAAAAATCCAAATCGCCAAAAATCCAAATCGCCAAAAATCCAAATCGCCAAAATTGGCGATCGCCAAAAATCCAAATCGCCAAAAATCCAAATCGCCAAAAATCCAAATCGCCAAAATTGGCGATCGCCAAAAATCCAAATCGCCAAAATCCAAATCGCCAAAATCCAAATCGCCAAAAATCCAAATCGCCAAAAATCCAAATCGCCAAAATCCAAATCGCCAAAAATCCAAATCGCCAAAAATCCAAATCGCCATAAATCCAAATCGCCAAAATTGGCGATCGCCAAAAATCCAAATCGCCAAAAATCCAAATCGCCAAAAATCCAAATCGCCAAAATTGGCGATCGCCAAAAATCCAAATCGCCAAAATTGGCGATCGCCAATAATCCAAATCGCCAAAAATCCAAATCGCCAAAATTGGCGATCGCCAAAAATCCAAATCGCCAAAAATCCAAATCGCCAAAAATCCAAATCGCCAAAAATCCAAATCGCCAAAATTGGCGATCGCCAAAAATCCAAATCGCCAAAAATCCAAATCGCCAAAAATCCAAATCGCCAAAAATCCAAATCGCCAAAAATCCAAATCGCCAAAAATCCAAATCGCCAAAAATCCAAATCGCCAAAAATCCAAATCGCCAAAAGTCCAAATCGCCAAAATTGGCGATCGCCAATAATCCAAATCGCCAATAATCCAAATCGCCAAAAATCCAAATCGCCAAAAATCCAAATCGCCAAAAATCCAAATCGCCAAAAATCCAAATCGCCAAAAATCCAAATCGCCAAAAATCCAAATCGCCAAAAATCCAAATCGCCAAAAATCCAAATCGCCAAAAATCCAAATAGCCAAAAATCCAAATCGCCAAAAATCCAAATCGCCAAAAATCCAAATCGCCAAAAATCCAAATCGCCAAAAATCCAAATCGCCAAAAATCCAAATCGCCAAAAATCCAAATCGCCAAAAATCCAAATCGCCAAAAATCCAAATCGCCAAAATTGGCGATCGCCAAAAATCCAAATCGCCAAAAATCCAAATCGCCAAAATTGGCGATCGCCAAAAATCCAAATCGCCAAAAATCCAAATCGCCAAAAATCCAAATCGCCAATAATCCAAATCGCCAAAATTGGCGATCGCCAAAAATTCAAATCGCCAAAAATCCAAATCGCCAAAAATCCAAATCGCCAAAAATCCAAATCGCCAAAATTGGCGATCGCCAAAAATCCAAATCGCCAATAATCCAAATCGCCAAAATTGGCGATCGCCAAAAATCCAAATCGCCAAAAATCCAAATCGCCAAAAATCCAAATCGCCAATAATCCAAATCGCCAAAATTGGCGATCGCCAAAAATTCAAATCGCCAAAAATCCAAATCGCCAAAAATCCAAATCGCCAAAATTGGCGATCGCCAAAAATCCAAATCGCCAAAATTGGCGATCGCCAAAAATCCAAATCGCCAAAAATCCAAATCGCCAAAATTGGCGATCGCCAAAAATCCAAATCGCCAAAAATCCAAATCGCCAAAATTGGCGATCGCCAAAAATCCAAATCGCCAAAATTGGCGATCGCCAAAAATCCAAATCGCCAAAAATCCAAATCGCCAAAAATCCAAATCGCCAAAATTGGCGATCGCCAAAAATCCAAATCGCCAAAAATCCAAATCGCCAAAAATCCAAATCGCCAAAAATCCAAATCGCCAAAAATCCAAATCGCCAAAATTGGCGATCGCCAAAAATTCAAATCGCCAAAAATCCAAATCGCCAAAAATCCAAATCGCCAAAATTGGCGATCGCCAAAAATTCAAATCGCCAAAAATCCAAATCGCCAAAAATCCAAATCGCCAAAATTGGCGATCGCCAAAAATCCAAATCGCCAAAAATCCAAATCGCCAAAATTGGCGATCGCCAAAAATCCAAATCGCCAAAAATCCAAATCGCCAAAAATCCAAATCGCCAAAATTGGCGATCGCCAAAAATCCAAATCGCCAAAAATCCAAATCGCCAAAATTGGCGATCGCCAAAAATCCAAATCGCCAAAAATCCAAATCGCCAAAAATCCAAATCGCCAAAATTGGCGATCGCCAAAAATCCAAATCGCCAAAATTGGCGATCGCCAAAAATCCAAATCGCCAAAAATCCAAATCGCCAAAAATCCAAATCGCAAAAAATCCAAATCGCCAAAAATCCAAATCGCCAAAATTGGCGATCGCCAAAAATCCAAATCGCCAAAAATCCAAATCGCCAAAATTGGCGATCGCCAAAAATCCAAATCGCCAAAAATCCAAATCGCCAAAAATCCAAATCGCCAAAATTGGCGATCGCCAAAAATCCAAATCGCCAAAATTGGCGATCGCCAAAAATCCAAATCGCCATAAATCCAAATCGCCAAAATTGGCGATCGCCAAAAATCCAAATCGCCAAAATTGGCGATCGCCAAAAATCCAAATCGCCAAAAATCCAAATCGCCAAAAATCCAAATCGCAAAAAATCCAAATCGCCAAAATTGGCGATCGCCAAAAATCCAAATCGCCAAAAATCCAAATCGCCAAAAATCCAAATCGCCAAAATTGGCGATCGCCAAAAATCCAAATCGCCAAAATTGGCGATCGCCAAAAATCCAAATCGCCAAAATTGGCGATCGCCAAAAATCCAAATCGCCAAAAATCCAAATCGCCAAAAATCCAAATCGCCAAAAATCCAAATCGCCAAAATCCAAATCGCCAAAAATCCAAATCGCCAAAAATCCAAATCGCCATAAATCCAAATCGCCAAAATTGGCGATCGCCAAAAATCCAAATCGCCAAAAATCCAAATCGCCAAAAATCCAAATCGCCAAAATTGGCGATCGCCAAAAATCCAAATCGCCAAAAATCCAAATCGCCAAAATTGGCGATCGCCAAAAATCCAAATCGCCAAAAATCCAAATCGCCAAAAATCCAAATCGCCAAAATTGACGATCGCCAAAAATCCAAATCGCCAAAATTGGCGATCGCCAATAATCCAAATCGCCAATAATCCAAATCGCCAAAATTGCGGATCGCCAAAAATCCAAATCGCCAAAAATCCAAATCGCCAAAAATCCAAATCGCCAAAAATCCAAATCGCCAAAAATCCAAATCGCCAAAAATCCAAATCGCCAAAAATCCAAATCGCCAAAAGTCCAAATCGCCAAAATTGACGATCGCCAAAAATCCAAATCGCCAAAATTGGCGATCGCCAAAAATCCAAATCGCCAAAAATCCAAATCGCCAAAATTGGCGATCGCCAAAAATCCAAATCGCCAAAAATCCAAATCGCCAAAATTGGCGATCGCCAAAAATCCAAATCGCCAAAAATCCAAATCGCCAAAAATCCAAATCGCCAAAAATCCAAATCGCCAAAATTGGCGATCGCCAAAAATTCAAATCGCCAAAAATCCAAATCGCCAAAAATCCAAATCGCCAAAATTGGCGATCGCCAAAAATCCAAATCGCCAAAATTGGCGATCGCCAAAAATCCAAATCGCCAAAAATCCAAATCGCCAAAATTGGCGATCGCCAAAAATCCAAATCGCCAAAAATCCAAATCGCCAAAATTGGCGATCGCCAAAAATCCAAATCGCCAAAAATCCAAATCGCCAAAATTGGCGATCGCCAAAAATCCAAATCGCCAAAAATCCAAATCGCCAAAAATCCAAATCGCCAAAATTGGCGATCGCCAAAAATTCAAATCGCCAAAAATCCAAATCGCCAAAAATCCAAATCGCCAAAAATCCAAATCGCCAAAATTGGCGATCGCCAAAAATCCAAATCGCCAATAATCCAAATCGCCAAAATTGGCGATCGCCAAAAATCCAAATCGCCAAAAATCCAAATCGCCAAAAATCCAAATCGCCAATAATCCAAATCGCCAAAATTGGCGATCGCCAAAAATTCAAATCGCCAAAAATCCAAATCGCCAAAAATCCAAATCGCCAAAATTGGCGATCGCCAAAAATCCAAATCGCCAAAATTGGCGATCGCCAAAAATCCAAATCGCCAAAAATCCAAATCGCCAAAATTGGCGATCGCCAAAAATCCAAATCGCCAAAAATCCAAATCGCCAAAAATCCAAATCGCCAAAATTGGCGATCGCCAAAAATCCAAATCGCCAAAAATCCAAATCGCCAAAATTGGCGATCGCCAAAAATCCAAATCGCCAAAAATCCAAATCGCCAAAAATCCAAATCGCCAAAATTGGCGATCGCCAAAAATCCAAATCGCCAAAAATCCAAATCGCCAAAAATCCAAATCGCCAAAAATCCAAATCGCCAAAAATCCAAATCGCCAAAATTGGCGATCGCCAAAAATTCAAATCGCCAAAAATCCAAATCGCCAAAAATCCAAATCGCCAAAATTGGCGATCGCCAAAAATTCAAATCGCCAAAAATCCAAATCGCCAAAAATCCAAATCGCCAAAATTGGCGATCGCCAAAAATCCAAATCGCCAAAAATCCAAATCGCCAAAATTGGCGATCGCCAAAAATCCAAATCGCCAAAAATCCAAATCGCCAAAAATCCAAATCGCCAAAAATCCAAATCGCCATAAATCCAAATCGCCAAAATTGGCGATCGCCAAAAATCCAAATCGCCAAAATTGGCGATCGCCAAAAATCCAAATCGCCAAAAATCCAAATCGCCAAAAATCCAAATCGCAAAAAATCCAAATCGCCAAAATTGGCGATCGCCAAAAATCCAAATCGCCAAAAATCCAAATCGCCAAAAATCCAAATCGCCAAAATTGGCGATCGCCAAAAATCCAAATCGCCAAAATTGGCGATCGCCAAAAATCCAAATCGCCAAAAATCCAAATCGCCAAAAATCCAAATCGCCAAAAATCCAAATCGCCAAAAATCCAAATCGCCATAAATCCAAATCGCCAAAATTGGCGATCGCCAAAAATCCAAATCGCCAAAAATCCAAATCGCCAAAAATCCAAATCGCCAAAATTGGCGATCGCCAAAAATCCAAATCGCCAAAATTGGCGATCGCCAATAATCCAAATCGCCAAAAATCCAAATCGCCAAAATTGGCGATCGCCAAAAATCCAAATCGCCAAAAATCCAAATCGCCAAAAATCCAAATCGCCAAAAGTCCAAATCGCCAAAATTGACGATCGCCAAAAATCCAAATCGCCAAAATTGGCGATCGCCAAAAATCCAAATCGCCAAAAATCCAAATCGCCAAAATTGGCGATCGCCAAAAATCCAAATCGCCAAAATTGGCGATCGCCAAAAATCCAAATCGCCAAAAATCCAAATCGCCAAAATTGGCGATCGCCAAAAATCCAAATCGCCAAAAATCCAAATCGCCAAAATTGGCGATCGCCAAAAATCCAAATCGCCAAAAATCCAAATCGCCAAAAATCCAAATCGCCAAAATTGGCGATCGCCAAAAATTCCAAATCGCCAAAAATCCAAATCGCCAAAAATCCAAATCGCCAAAAATCCAAATCGCCAAAAATCCAAATCGCCAAAAGTCCAAATCGCCAAAATTGGCGATCGCCAAAAATCCAAATCGCCAAAATTGACGATCGCCAAAAATCCAAATCGCCAAAATTGGCGATCGCCAATAATCCAAATCGCCAAAAATCCAAATCGCCAAAATTGGCGATCGCCAAAAATCCAAATCGCCAAAAATCCAAATCGCCAAAAATCCAAATCGCCAAAAGTCCAAATCGCCAAAATTGGCGATCGCCAAAAATCCAAATCGCCAAAATTGACGATCGCCAAAAATCCAAATCGCCAAAATTGGCGATCGCCAATAATCCAAATCGCCAAAAATCCAAATCGCCAAAATTGGCGATCGCCAAAAATCCAAATCGCCAAAATTGGCGATCGCCAATAATCCAAATCGCCAAAAATCCAAATCGCCAAAATTGGCGATCGCCAAAAATCCAAATCGCCAAAAATCCAAATCGCCAAAAATCCAAATCGCCAAAATTGGCGATCGCCAAAAATCCAAATCGCCAAAAATCCAAATCGCCAATAATCCAAATCGCCAAAATTGGCGATCGCCAAAAATCCAAATCGCCAAAAATCCAAATCGCCAAAAATCCAAATCGCCAAAAATCCAAATCGCCAAAATTGGCGATCGCCAAAAATTCAAATCGCCAAAAATCCAAATCGCCAAAAATCGAAATCGCCAATAATCCAAATCGCCAATAATCCAAATCGCCAAAATTGGCGATCGCCAAAAATCCAAATCGCCAAAAATCCAAATCGCCAAAAATCCAAATCGCCAAAAATCCAAATCGCCAAAAATCCAAATCGCCAAAATTGGCGATCGCCAAAAATTCAAATCGCCAAAAATCCAAATCGCCAAAAATCCAAATCGCCAATAATCCAAATCGCCAATAATCCAAATCGCCAAAATTGGCGATCGCCAAAAATCCAAATCGCCAAAAATCCAAATCGCCAAAAATCCAAATCGCCAAAAATCCAAATCGCCAAAAATCCAAATCGCCAAAAATCCAAATCGCCAAAAATCCAAATCGCCAAAAATTCAAATCGCCAAAAATCCAAATCGCCAAAAATCCAAATCGCCAAAATTGGCGATCGCCAAAAATTCCAAATCGCCATAAATCCAAATCGCCAAAAATCCAAATCGCCAAAAATCCAAATCGCCAAAAATCCAAATCGCCAAAAATCCAAATCGCCAAAAGTCCAAATCGCCAAAATTGGCGATCGCCAAAAATCCAAATCGCCAAAAATCCAAATCGCCAAAATTGGCGATCGCCAAAAATCCAAATCGCCAAAAATCCAAATCGCCAAAAATCCAAACCGCCAAAAATCCAAATCGCCAAAAATCCAAATCGCCAAAAATCCAAATCGCCAAAAATCCAAATCGCCAAAATTGGCGATCGCCAAAAATCCAAATCGCCAAAAATCCAAATCGCCAAAAATCCAAATCGCCAAAAATCCAAATCGCCAAAAATCCAAATCGCCAAAAATCCAAATCGCCAAAAATCCAAATCGCCAAAAATCCAAATCGCCAAAAGTCCAAATCGCCAAAATTGGCGATCGCCAAAAATCCAAATCGCCAAAAATCCAAATCGCCAAAATTGGCGATCGCCAAAAATCCAAATCGCCAAAAATCCAAATCGCCAAAAATCCAAATCGCCAAAAATCCAAATCGCCAAAAATCCAAATCGCCAAAAATCCAAATCGCCAAAAATCCAAATCGCCAAAAATCCAAATCGCCAAAAATCCAAATCGCCAAAAATCCAAATCGCCAAAAATCCAAATCGCCAAAAATCCAAATCGCCAAAAATCCAAATCGCCAAAAATCCAAATCGCCAAAAATCCAAATCGCCAAAAGTCCAAATCGCCAAAATTGACGATCGCCAAAAATCCAAATCGCCAAAAGTCCAAATCGCCAAAATTGGCGATCGCCAAAAATCCAAATCGCCAAAAATCCAAATCGCCAAAAATCCAAATCGCCAAAAATCCAAATCGCCAAAATTGGCGATCGCCAAAAATCCAAATCGCCAAAAATCCAAATCGCCAAAAATCCAAATCGCCAAAAATCCAAATCGCCAAAATCCAAATCGCCAAAATTGGCGATCGCCAAAAATCCAAATCGCCAAAAGTCCAAATCGCCAAAAGTCGAAATCGCCAAAATTGGCGATCGCCAAAAATCCAAATCGCCAAAAATCCAAATCGCCAAAAATCCAAATCGCCAAAAATCCAAATCGCCATAAATCCAAATCGCCAAAATTGGCGATCGCCAAAAATCCAAATCGCCAAAATTGGCGATCGCCAAAAATCCAAATCGCCAAAAATCCAAATCGCCAAAAATCCAAATCGCCAAAAATCCAAATCGCCAAAAATCCAAATCGCCAAAAATCCAAATCGCCAAAAATCCAAATCGCCAAAAATCCAAATCGCCAAAAATCCAAATCGCCAAAAATCCAAATCTCCAAAAATCCAAATCGCCAAAAATCCAAATCGCCAAAAGTCCAAATCGCCAAAATTGACGATCGCCAAAAATCCAAATCGCCAAAAGTCCAAATCGCCAAAATTGGCGATCGCCAAAAATCCAAATCGCCAAAAATCCAAATCGCCAAAAATCCAAATCGCCAAAAATCCAAATCGCCAAAATTGGCGATCGCCAAAAATCCAAATCGCCAAAAATCCAAATCGCCAAAAATCCAAATCGCCAAAAATCCAAATCGCCAAAATTGGCGATCGCCAAAAATCCAAATCGCCAAAAATCCAAATCGCCAAAAATCCAAATCGCCAAAAATCCAAATCGCCAAAATCCAAATCGCCAAAATTGGCGATCGCCAAAAATCCAAATCGCCAAAAGTCCAAATCGCCAAAAGTCGAAATCGCCAAAATTGGCGATCGCCAAAAATCCAAATCGCCAAAAATCCAAATCGCCAAAAATCCAAATCGCCAAAAATCCAAATCGCCAAAAATCCAAATCGCCAAAAATCCAAATCGCCAAAAATCCAAATCGCCAAAATTGACGATCGCCAAAATTGGCGATCGCCAAAAATCCAAATCGCCAAAATTGGCGATCGCCAAAAATCCAAATCGCCAAAAATCCAAATCGCCAAAAATCCAAATCGCCAAAATTGGCGATCGCCAAAAATCCAAATCGCCAAAATTGGCGATCGCCAAAAATCCAAATCGCCAAAAATCCAAATCGCCAAAAATCCAAATCGCCAAAAATCCAAATCGCCAAAATTGGCGATCGCCAAAAATCCAAATCGCCAAATATCCAAATCGCCAAAATTGGCGATCGCCAAAAATCCAAATCGCCAAAAATCCAAATCGCCAAAAATCCAAATCGCCAAAAATCCAAATCGCCAAAATCCAAATCGCCAAAATTGGCGATCGCCAAAAATCCAAATCGCCAAAAGTCCAAATCGCCAAAAGTCGAAATCGCCAAAATTGGCGATCGCCAAAAATCCAAATCGCCAAAAATCCAAATCGCCAAAAATCCAAATCGCCAAAAATCCAAATCGCCAAAATCCAAATCGCCAAAATTGGCGATCGCCAAAAATCCAAATCACCAAAAATCCAAATCGCCAAAAATCCAAATCGCCAAAAATCCAAATCGCCAAAATTGGCGATCGCCAAAAATCCAAATCGCCAAAAATCCAAATCGCCAAAAATCCAAATCGCCAAAAATCCAAATCGCCATAAATCCAAATCGCCAAAATTGGCGATCGCCAAAAATCCAAATCGCCAAAATTGGCGATCGCCAAAAATCCAAATCGCCAAAAATCCAAATCGCCAAAAATCCAAATCGCCAAAAATCCAAATCGCCAAAAATCCAAATCGCCAAAAATCCAAATCGCCAAAAATCCAAATCGCCAAAAATCCAAATCGCCAAAAATCCAAATCGCCAAAAATCCAAATCGCCAAAAATCCAAATCTCCAAAAATCCAAATCGCCAAAAATCCAAATCGCCAAAAGTCCAAATCGCCAAAATTGACGATCGCCAAAAATCCAAATCGCCAAAAGTCCAAATCGCCAAAATTGGCGATCGCCAAAAATCCAAATCGCCAAAAATCCAAATCGCCAAAAATCCAAATCGCCAAAAATCCAAATCGCCAAAATTGGCGATCGCCAAAAATCCAAATCGCCAAAAATCCAAATCGCCAAAAATCCAAATCGCCAAAAATCCAAATCGCCAAAATTGGCGATCGCCAAAAATCCAAATCGCCAAAAATCCAAATCGCCAAAAATCCAAATCGCCAAAAATCCAAATCGCCAAAATCCAAATCGCCAAAATTGGCGATCGCCAAAAATCCAAATCGCCAAAAGTCCAAATCGCCAAAAGTCGAAATCGCCAAAATTGGCGATCGCCAAAAATCCAAATCGCCAAAAATCCAAATCGCCAAAAATCCAAATCGCCAAAAATCCAAATCGCCAAAATTGACGATCGCCAAAATTGGCGATCGCCAAAAATCCAAATCGCCAAAATTGGCGATCGCCAAAAATCCAAATCGCCAAAAATCCAAATCGCCAAAAATCCAAATCGCCAAAATTGGCGATCGCCAAAAATCCAAATCGCCAAAATTGGCGATCGCCAAAAATCCAAATCGCCAAAAATCCAAATCGCCAAAAATCCAAATCGCCAAAAATCCAAATCGCCAAAAATCCAAATCGCCAAAAATCCAAATCGCCAAAAATCCAAATCGCCAAAATTGACGATCGCCAAAATTGGCGATCGCCAAAAATCCAAATCGCCAAAATTGGCGATCGCCAAAAATCCAAATCGCCAAAAATCCAAATCGCCAAAAATCCAAATCGCCAAAATTGGCGATCGCCAAAAATCCAAATCGCCAAAATTGGCGATCGCCAAAAATCCAAATCGCCAAAAATCCAAATCGCCAAAAATCCAAATCGCCAAAAATCCAAATCGCCAAAAATCCAAATCGCCAAAAATCCAAATCGCCAAAAATCCAAATCGCCAAAATCCAAATCGCCAAAATTGGCGATCGCCAAAAATCCAAATCACCAAAAATCCAAATCGCCAAAAATCCAAATCGCCAAAAATCCAAATCGCCAAAAATCCAAATCGCCAAAAATCCAAATCGCCAAAAATCCAAATCGCCAAAAATCCAAATCGCCAAAAATCCAAATCGCCAAAAGTGCAAATCGCCAAAATTGACGATCGCCAAAAATCCAAATCGCCAAAAATCCAAATCGCCAAAAATCCAAATCGCCAAAAATCCAAATCGCCAAAATTGGCGATCGCCAAAAATCCAAATCGCCAAAAATCCAAATCGCCAAAAATCCAAATCGCCAAAAATCCAAATCGCCAATAATCCAAATCGCCAAAATTGGCGATCGCCAAAAATCCAAATCGCCAAAAATCCAAATCGCCAAAAATCCAAATCGCCAAAAATTCAAATCGCCAAAAATCCAAATCGCCAAAATTGGCGATCGCCAAAAATCCAAATCGCCAAAAATCCAAATCGCCAAAATTGGCGATCGCCAAAAATCCAAATCGCCAAAAATCCAAATCGCCAAAAATCCAAATCGCCAAAAATCCAAATCGCCAAAATTGGCGATCGCCAAAAATCCAAATCGCCAAAAATCCAAATCGCCAAAAATCCAAATCGCCAAAATTGGCGATCGCCAAAAATTCCAAATCGCCAAAAATCCAAATCGCCAAAAATCCAAATCGCCAAAAATCCAAATCGCCAAAAGTCCAAATCGCCAAAATTGACGATCGCCAAAAATCCAAATCGCCAAAAATCCAAATCGCCAAAAATCCAAATCGCCAAAAATCCAAATCGCCATAAATCCAAATCGCCAAAATTGGCGATCGCCAATAATCCAAATCGCCAAAAATCCAAATCGCCAAAATTGGCGATCGCCAAAAATCCAAATCGCCAAAAATCCAAATCGCCAAAAATCCAAATCGCCAAAAATCCAAATCGCCAAAATTGGCGATCGCCAAAAATCCAAATCGCCAAAAATCCAAATCGCCAAAAATCCAAATCGCCAAAAATCCAAATCGCCAAAAATCCAAATCGCCAAAAATCCAAATCGCCAAAAATCCAAATCGCCAAAAATCCAAATCGCCAAAAATCCAAATCGCCAAAAGTCCAAATCGCCAAAATTGGCGATCGCCAAAAATCCAAATCGCCAAAAATCCAAATAGCCAAAAATCCAAATCGCCAAAAATCCAAATCGCCAAAAATCCAAATCGCCAAAAATCCAAATCGCCAAAAATCCAAATCGCCAAAAATCCAAATCGCCAAAAATCCAAATCGCCAAAAATCCAAATCGCCAAAAATCCAAATCGCCAAAAATCCAAATCGCCAAAAGTCCAAATCGCCAAAATTGGCGATCGCCAAAAATCCAAATCGCCAAAAATCCAAATCGCCAAAAATCCAAATCGCCAAAAATCCAAATCGCCAAAATTGGCGATCGCCAAAAATCCAAATCGCCAAAAATCCAAATCGCCAAAAATCCAAATCGCCAAAAATCCAAATCGCCAAAATTGGCGATCGCCAAAAATCCAAATCGCCAAAAATCCAAATCGCCAAAAATCCAAATCGCCAAAAATCCAAATCGCCAAAATCCAAATCGCCAAAATTGGCGATCGCCAAAAATCCAAATCGCCAAAAGTCCAAATCGCCAAAATCCAAATCGCCAAAATTGGCGATCGCCAAAAATCCAAATCACCAAAAATCCAAATCGCCAAAAATCCAAATCACCAAAAATCCAAATCGCCAAAAGTCCAAATCGCCAAAAATCCAAATCGCCAAAAATCCAAATCGCCAAAAATCCAAATCGCCAAAAATCCAAATCGCCAAAAATCCAAATCGCCAAAAATCCAAATCGCCAAAAATCCAAATCGCCAAAAATCCAAATCGCCAAAATCCAAATCGCCAAAATTGGCGATCGCCAAAAATCCAAATCGCCAAAAGTCCAAATCGCCAAAATTGGCGATCGCCAAAAATCCAAATCACCAAAAATCCAAATCGCCAAAAATCCAAATCGCCAAAAATCCAAATCGCCAAAAATCCAAATCGCCAAAAATCCAAATCGCCAAAAATCCAAATCGCCAAAAATCCAAATCGCCAAAAATCCAAATCGCCAAAAGTGCAAATCGCCAAAATTGACGATCGCCAAAAATCCAAATCGCCAAAATTGGCGATCGCCAAAAATCCAAATCGCCAAAAATCCAAATCGCCAAAAATCCAAATCGCCAAAATTGGCGATCGCCAAAAATCCAAATCGCCAAAAATCCAAATCGCCAAAAATCCAAATCGCCAAAAATCCAAATCGCCAATAATCCAAATCGCCAAAATTGGCGATCGCCAAAAATCCAAATCGCCAAAAATCCAAATCGCCAAAAATCCAAATCGCCAAAAATTCAAATCGCCAAAAATCCAAATCGCCAAAATTGGCGATCGCCAAAAATCCAAATCGCCAAAAATCCAAATCGCCAAAATTGGCGATCGCCAAAAATCCAAATCGCCAAAAATCCAAATCGCCAAAAATCCAAATCGCCAAAAATCCAAATCGCCAAAATTGGCGATCGCCAAAAATCCAAATCGCCAAAAATCCAAATCGCCAAAAATCCAAATCGCCAAAAATTCAAATCGCCAAAAATCCAAATCGCCAAAATTGGCGATCGCCAAAAATCCAAATCGCCAAAAATCCAAATCGCCAAAATTGGCGATCGCCAAAAATCCAAATCGCCAAAAATCCAAATCGCCAAAAATCCAAATCGCCAAAAATCCAAATCGCCAAAATTGGCGATCGCCAAAAATCCAAATCGCCAAAAATCCAAATCGCCAAAAATCCAAATCGCCAAAAATCCAAATCGCCAAAATTGGCGATCGCCAAAAATCCAAATCGCCAAAAATCCAAATCGCCAAAAATCCAAATCGCCAAAATTGGCGATCGCCAAAAATCCAAATCGCCAAAATTGGCGATCGCCAAAAATTCCAAATCGCCAAAAATCCAAATCGCCAAAAATCCAAATCGCCAAAAATCCAAATCGCCAAAAATCCAAATCGCCAAAAATCCAAATCGCCATAAATCCAAATCGCCAAAATTGGCGATCGCCAAAAATCCAAATCGCCAAAATTGGCGATCGCCAATAATCCAAATCGCCAAAAATCCAAATCGCCAAAATTGGCGATCGCCAAAAATCCAAATCGCCAAAAATCCAAATCGCCAAAAATCCAAATCGCCAAAAATCCAAATCGCCAAAATTGGCGATCGCCAAAAATCCAAATCGCCAAAAATCCAAATCGCCAAAAATCCAAATCGCCAAAAATCCAAATCGCCAAAAATCCAAATCGCCAAAAATCCAAATCGCCAAAAATCCAAATCGCCAAAAATCCAAATCGCCAAAAGTCCAAATCGCCAAAATTGGCGATCGCCAAAAATCCAAATCGCCAAAAATCCAAATCGCCAAAAATCCAAATCGCCAAAAATCCAAATCGCCAAAAGTCCAAATCGCCAAAATTGGCGATCGCCAAAAATCCAAATCGCCAAAAATCCAAATCGCCAAAAATCCAAATCGCCAAAAATCCAAATCGCCAAAAATCCAAATCGCCAAAAATCCAAATCGCCAAAATTGGCGATCGCCAAAAATCCAAATCGCCAAAAATCCAAATCGCCAAAAATCCAAATCGCCAAAAATCCAAATCGCCAAAATTGGCGATCGCCAAAAATCCAAATCGCCAAAAATCCAAATCGCCAAAAATCCAAATCGCCAAAAATCCAAATCGCCAAAATCCAAATCGCCAAAAATCCAAATCGCCAAAAATCCAAATCGCCAAAAATCCAAATCGCCAAAAATCCAAATCGCCAAAAATCCAAATCGCCAAAAATCCAAATCGCCAAAATCCAAATCGCCAAAATTGGCGATCGCCAAAAATCCAAATCGCCAAAAATCCAAATCGCCAAAAATCCAAATCGCCAAAAATCCAAATCGCCAAAATCCAAATCGCCAAAATTGGCGATCGCCAAAAATCCAAATCACCAAAAATCCAAATCGCCAAAAATCCAAATCACCAAAAATCCAAATCGCCAAAAGTCCAAATCGCCAAAAATCCAAATCGCCAAAAATCCAAATCGCCAAAAATCCAAATCGCCAAAAATCCAAATCGCCAAAAATCCAAATCGCCAAAAATCCAAATCGCCAAAAATCCAAATCGCCAAAAATCCAAATCGCCAAAAGTCCAAATCGCCAAAATTGACGATCGCCAAAAATCCAAATCGCCAAAATTGGCGATCGCCAAAAATCCAAATCGCCAAAAATCCAAATCGCCAAAAATCCAAATCGCCAAAAATCCAAATCGCCAAAAATCCAAATCGCCAAAATTGGCGATCGCCAAAAATCCAAATCGCCAAAATTGGCGATCGCCAAAAATCCAAATCGCCAAAAATCCAAATCGCCAAAATTGGCGATCGCCAAAAATCCAAATCGCCAAAAATCCAAATTGCCAAAAATCCAAATCGCCAAAATTGGCGATCGCCAAAAATCCAAATCGCCAAAATTGCCGATCGCCGAAAATCCAAATCGCCAAAATTGGCGATCGCCAAAAATCCAAATCGCCAAAAATCCAAATCGCCAAAAATCCAAATCGCCAAAAATCCAAATCGCCAAAAATCCAAATCGCCAAAATTGGCGATCGCCAAAAATCCAAATCGCCAAAATTGGCGATCGCCAAAAATCCAAATCGCCAAAAATCCAAATCGCCAAAATTGGCGATCGCCAAAAATCCAAATCGCCAAAAATCCAAATTGCCAAAAATCCAAATCGCCAAAATTGGCGATCGCCAAAAATCCAAATCGCCAAAATTGGCGATCGCCAAAAATCCAAATCGCCAAAAATCCAAATCGCCAAAAATCCAAATCGCCAAAAATCCAAATCGCCAAAAATCCAAATCGCCAAAAATCCAAATCGCCAAAAATCCAAATCGCCAAAAGTCCAAATCGCCAAAATTGACGATCGCCAAAAATCCAAATCGCCAAAATTGGCGATCGCCAAAAATCCAAATCGCCAAAAATCCAAATCGCCAAAAATCCAAATCGCCAAAAATCCAAATCGCCAAATTGGCGATCGCCAAAAATCCAAATCGCCAAAATTGCCGATCGCCGAAAATCCAAATCGCCAAAATTGGCGATCGCCAAAAATCCAAATCGCCAAAAATCCAAATCGCCAAAAATCCAAATCGCCAAAAATCCAAATCGCCAAAAATCCAAATCGCCAAAATTGGCGATCGCCAAAAATCCAAATCGCCAAAATTGGCGATCGCCAAAAATCCAAATCGCCAAAAATCCAAATCGCCAAAATTGGCGATCGCCAAAAATCCAAATCGCCAAAAATCCAAATCGCCAAAAATCCAAATCGCCAAAAATCCAAATCGCCAAAATTGGCGATCGCCAAAAATCCAAATCGCCAAAAATCCAAATCGCCAAAATTGGCGATCGCCAAAAATCCAAATCGCCAAAAATCCAAATCGCCAAAATTGGCGATCGCCAAAAATCCAAATCACCAAAAATCCAAATCGCCAAAAATCCAAATCGCCAAAAATCCAAATCGCCAAAAATCCAAATCGCCAAAAATCCAAATCGCCAAAAGTCCAAATCGCCAAAATTGACGATCGCCAAAAATCCAAATCGCCAAAATTGGCGATCGCCAAAAATCCAAATCGCCAAAAATCCAAATCGCCAAAATTGGCGATCGCCAAAAATCCAAATCGCCAAAAATCCAAATCGCCAAAAATCCAAATCGCCAAAATTGGCGATCGCCAAAAATCCAAATCGCCAAAATTGGCGATCGCCAAAAATCCAAATCGCCAAAAATCCAAATCGCCAAAATTGGCGATCGCCAAAAATCCAAATCGCCAAAAATCCAAATCGCCAAAATTGGCGATCGCCAAAAATCCAAATCGCCAAAATTGGCGATCGCCAAAAATCCAAATCGCCAAAAATCCAAATCGCCAAAATTGGCGATCGCCAAAAATCCAAATCGCCAAAAATCCAAATCGCCAAAAATCCAAATCGCCAAAATTGGCGATCGCCAAAAATCCAAATCGCCAAAAATCCAAATCGCCAAAATTGGCGATCGCCAAAAATCCAAATCGCCAAAAATCCAAATCGCCAAAAATCCAAATCACCAAAAATCCAAATCGCCAAAAGTCCAAATCGCCAAAAATCCAAATCGCCAAAAATCCAAATCGCCAAAAATCCAAATCGCCAAAAATCCAAATCGCCAAAAATCCAAATCGCCAAAAATCCAAATCGCCAAAAGTCCAAATCGCCAAAATTGACGATCGCCAAAAATCCAAATCGCCAAAATTGGCGATCGCCAAAAATCCAAATCGCCAAAAATCCAAATCGCCAAAATTGGCGATCGCCAAAAATCCAAATCGCCAAAAATCCAAATCGCCAAAAATCCAAATCGCCAAAATTGGCGATCGCCAAAAATCCAAATCGCCAAAATTGGCGATCGCCAAAAATCCAAATCGCCAAAAATCCAAATCGCCAAAATTGGCGATCGCCAAAAATCCAAATCGCCAAAAATCCAAATCGCCAAAATTGGCGATCGCCAAAAATCCAAATCGCCAAAAATCCAAATCGCCAAAAATCCAAATCGCCATAAATCCAAATCGCCAAAATTGACGATCGCCAAAAATCCAAATCGCCAAAATTGGCGATCGCCAATAATCGAAATCGCCAAAAATCCAAATCGCCAAAATTGGCGATCGCCAAAAATCCAAATCGCCAAAATTGGCGATCGCCAAAAATCCAAATCGCCAAAAATCCAAATCGCCAAAATTGGCGATCGCCAAAAATCCAAATCGCCAAAAATCCAAATCGCCAAAAATCCAAATCGCCATAAATCCAAATCGCCAAAAATCCAAATCGCCAAAAATCCAAATCGCCAAAAATCCAAATCGCCAAAATTGGCGATCGCCAAAAATCCAAATCGCCAAAATTGGCGATCGCCAAAAATCCAAATCGCCAAAAATCCAAATCGCCAAAAATCCAAATCGCCATAAATCCAAATCGCCAAAATTGGCGATCGCCAAAAATCCAAATCGCCAAAATTGGCGATCGCCAAAAATCCAAATCGCCAAAAATCCAAATCGCCAAAAATCCAAATCGCTAAAAATCCAAATCGCCAAAAATCCAAATCGCCAAAATTGGCGATCGCCAAAAATCCAAATCGCCAAAAATCCAAATCGCCAAAAATCCAAATCGCCAAAAATCCAAATCGCCAAAAATCCAAATCGCCAAAAATCCAAATCGCCAAAATTGGCGATCGCCAAAAATCCAAATCGCCAAAAATCCAAATCGCCAAAAATCCAAATCGCCAAAAATCCAAATCGCCAAAAATCCAAATCGCCAAAAATCCAAATCGCCAAAAGTCCAAATCGCCAAAATTGACGATCGCCAAAAATCCAAATCGCCAAAATTGGCGATCGCCAAAAATCCAAATCGCCAAAAATCCAAATCGCCAAAATTGGCGATCGCCAAAAATCCAAATCGCCAAAAATCCAAATCGCCAAAAATCCAAATCGCCAAAATTGGCGATCGCCAAAAATCCAAATCGCCAAAATTGGCGATCGCCAAAAATCCAAATCGCCAAAAATCCAAATCGCCAAAATTGGCGATCGCCAAAAATCCAAATCGCCAAAAATCCAAATCGCCAAAATTGGCGATCGCCAAAAATCCAAATCGCCAAAAATCCAAATCGCCAAAATTGGCGATCGCCAAAAATCCAAATCGCCAAAAATCCAAATCGCCAAAAATCCAAATCGCCATAAATCCAAATCGCCAAAATTGACGATCGCCAAAAATTGAAATCGCCAAAATTGGCGATCGCCAATAATCGAAATCGCCAAAAATCCAAATCGCCATAAATCCAAATCGCCAAAATTGGCGATCGCCAAAAATCCAAATCGCCAAAATTGGCGATCGCCAATAATCGAAATCGCCAAAAATCCAAATCGCCAAAATTGGCGATCGCCAAAAATCCAAATCGCCAAAATTGGCGATCGCCAAAAATCCAAATCGCCAAAAATCCAAATCGCCAAAAATCCAAATCGCCAAAATTGGCGATCGCCAAAAATCCAAATCGCCAAAAATCCAAATCGCCAAAATTGGCGATCGCCAAAAATCCAAATCGCCAAAAATCCAAATCGCCAAAAATCCAAATCGCCATAAATCCAAATCGCCAAAAATCCAAATCGCCAAAAATCCAAATCGCCAAAAATCCAAATCGCCAAAATTGGCGATCGCCAAAAATCCAAATCGCCAAAATTGGCGATCGCCAAAAATCCAAATCGCCAAAAATCCAAATCGCCAAAAATCCAAATCGCTAAAAATCCAAATCGCCAAAAATCCAAATCGCCAAAATTGGCGATCGCCAAAAATCCAAATCGCCAAAAATCCAAATCGCCAAAAATCCAAATCGCCAAAAATCCAAATCGCCAAAAATCCAAATCGCCAAAATTGGCGATCGCCAAAAATCCAAATCGCCAAAAATCCAAATCGCCAAAAATCCAAATCGCCAAAAATCCAAATCGCCAAAATTGGCGATCGCCAAAAATCCAAATCGCCAAAAATCCAAATCGCCAAAAATCCAAATCGCCAAAATTGGCGATCGCCAAAAATCCAAATCGCCAAAATTGGCGATCGCCAAAAATCCAAATCGCCAAAATTGGCGATCGCCAAAAATCCAAATCGCCAAAATTGGCGATCGCCAAAAATCCAAATCGCCAAAAATCCAAATCGCCAAAATTGGCGATCGCCAAAAATCCAAATCGCCAAAAATCCAAATCGCCAAAAATCCAAATCGCCAAAATTGGCGATCGCCAAAAATCCAAATCGCCAAAAATCCAAATCGCCAAAATTGGCGATCGCCAAAAATCCAAATCGCCAAAAATCCAAATCGCCAAAAATCCAAATCGCCAAAAATCCAAATCGCCAAAATTGGCGATCGCCAAAAATCCAAATCGCCAAAAATCCAAATCGCCAAAAATCCAAATCGCCAAAAATCCAAATCGCCAAAAATCCAAATCGCCAAAATTGGCGATCGCCAAAAATCCAAATCGCCAAAATTGGCGATCGCCAAAAATCCAAATCGCCAAAATTGGCGATCGCCAAAAATCCAAATCGCCAAAATTGGCGATCGCCAAAAATCCAAATCGCCAAAAATCCAAATCGCCAAAATTGGCGATCGCCAAAAATCCAAATCGCCAAAAATCCAAATCGCCAAAAATCCAAATCGCCAAAAATCCAAATCGCCAAAATTGGCGATCGCCAAAAATCCAAATCGCCAAAAATCCAAATCGCCAAAATTGGCGATCGCCAAAAATCCAAATCGCCAAAAATCCAAATCGCCAAAATTGGCGATCGCCAAAAATCCAAATCGCCAAAAATCCAAATCGCCAAAAATCCAAATCGCCAAAAATCCAAATCGCCAAAAATCCAAATCGCCAAAATTGGCGATCGCCAAAAATCCAAATCGCCAAAAATCCAAATCGCCAAAAATCCAAATCGCCAAAAATCCAAATCGCCAAAAATCCAAATCGCCAAAATTGGCGATCGCCAAAAATCCAAATCGCCAAAATTGGCGATCGCCAAAAATCCAAATCGCCAAAATTGGCGATCGCCAAAAATCCAAATCGCCAAAAATCCAAATCGCCAAAATTGGCGATCGCCAAAAATCCAAATCGCCAAAAATCCAAATCGCCAAAAATCCAAATCGCCAAAAATCCAAATCGCCAAAATTGGCGATCGCCAAAAATCCAAATCGCCAAAAATCCAAATCGCCAAAATTGGCGATCGCCAAAAATCCAAATCGCCAAAAATCCAAATCGCCAAAATTGGCGATCGCCAAAAATCCAAATCGCCAAAAATCCAAATCGCCAAAAATCCAAATCGCCGAAATTGGCGATCGCCAAAAATCCAAATCGCCAAAATTGGCGATCGCCAAAAATCCAAATCGCCAAAAATCCAAATCGCCAATAATCCAAATCGCCAAAATTGGCGATCGCCAATAATCCAAATCGCCAATAATCCAAATCGCCAAAATTGGCGATCGCCAAAAATCCAAATCGCCAAAAATCCAAATCGCCAAAAATCCAAATCGCCAAAAATCCAAATCGCCAAAAATCCAAATCGCCAAAAATCCAAATCGCCAAAAATCCAAATCGCCAAAATTGGCGATCGCCAAAAATCCAAATCGCCAAAATTGGCGATCGCCAAAAATCCAAATCGCCAAAATTGGCGATCGCCAAAAATCCAAATCGCCAAAATTGGCGATCGCCAAAAATTCAAATCGCCAAAAATCCAAATCGCCAAAAATCCAAATCGCCAAAATTGGCGATCGCCAAAAATTCCAAATCGCCAAAAATCCAAATCGCCAAAAATCCAAATCGCCAAAAATCCAAATCGCCAAAAATCCAAATCGCCAAAATTGGCGATCGCCAAAAATCCAAATCGCCAAAAATCCAAATCGCCAAAAATCCAAATCGCCAAAAATCCAAATCGCCATAAATCCAAATCGCCAAAATTGGCGATCGCCAAAAATCCAAATCGCCAAAATTGGCGATCGCCAATAATCCAAATCGCCAAAAATCCAAATCGCCAAAATTGGCGATCGCCAAAAATCCAAATCGCCAAAAATCCAAATCGCCAAAAATCCAAATCGCCAAAAATCCAAATCGCCAAAATTGGCGATCGCCAAAAATCCAAATCGCCAAAAATCCAAATCGCCAAAAATCCAAATCGCCAAAAATCCAAATCGCCAAAATTGGCGATCGCCAAAAATCCAAATCGCCAAAAATCCAAATCGCCAAAAATCCAAATCGCCAAAAATCCAAATCGCCAAAAATCCAAATCGCCAAAAGTCCAAATCGCCAAAATTGACGATCGCCAAAAATCCAAATCGCCAAAAATCCAAATCGCCAAAAGTCCAAATCGCCAAAATTGGCGATCGCCAATAATCCAAATCGCCAAAAATCCAAATCGCCAAAATTGGCGATCGCCAAAAATCCAAATCGCCAAAAATCCAAATCGCCAAAAATCCAAATCGCCAAAAATCCAAATCGCCAAAATTGGCGATCGCCAAAAATCCAAATCGCCAAAAATCCAAATCGCCAAAAATCCAAATCGCCAAAAATCCAAATCGCCAAAAATCCAAATCGCCAAAAATCCAAATCGCCAAAATTGGCGATCGCCAAAAATCCAAATCGCCAAAAATCCAAATCGCCAAAAATCCAAATCGCCAAAAATCCAAATCGCCAAAATTGGCGATCGCCAAAAATCCAAATCGCCAAAAATCCAAATCGCCAAAAATCCAAATCGCCAAAATCCAAATCGCCAAAATTGGCGATCGCCAAAAATCCAAATCGCCAAAAGTCCAAATCGCCAAAAGTCGAAATCGCCAAAATTGGCGATCGCCAAAAATCCAAATCGCCAAAAATCCAAATCGCCAAAAATCCAAATCGCCAAAAATCCAAATCGCCAAAATCCAAATCGCCAAAATTGGCGATCGCCAAAAATCCAAATCGCCAAAAGTCCAAATCGCCAAAAGTCCAAATCGCCAAAATTGGCGATCGCCAAAAATCCAAATCACCAAAAATCCAAATCGCCAAAAATCCAAATCGCCAAAAATCCAAATCGCCAAAAATCCAAATCGCCAAAAATCCAAATCGCCAAAAATCCAAATCGCCAAAAGTCCAAATCGCCAAAAATCCAAATCGCCAAAAATCCAAATCGCCAAAAATCCAAATCGCCAAAAATCCAAATCGCCAAAAATCCAAATCGCCAAAAATCCAAATCGCCAAAAATCCAAATCGCCAAAAATCCAAATCGCCAAAAGTGCAAATCGCCAAAATTGACGATCGCCAAAAATCCAAATCGCCAAAATTGGCGATCGCCAAAAATCCAAATCGCCAAAAATCCAAATCGCCAAAAATCCAAATCGCCAAAAATCCAAATCGCCAAAATTGACGATCGCCAAAATTGGCGATCGCCAAAAATCCAAATCGCCAAAATTGGCGATCGCCAAAAATCCAAATCGCCAAAAATCCAAATCGCCAAAAATCCAAATCGCCAATAATCCAAATCGCCAAAATTGGCGATCGCCAAAAATCCAAATCGCCAAAAATCCAAATCGCCAAAAATCCAAATCGCCAAAAATCCAAATCGCCAAAATTGGCGATCGCCAAAAATCCAAATCGCCAAAAATCCAAATCGCCAAAAATCCAAATCGCCAAAAATCCAAATCGCCAAAATTGGCGATCGCCAAAAATCCAAATCGCCAAAAATCCAAATCGCCAAAAATCCAAATCGCCAAAAGTCCAAATCGCCAAAAGTCGAAATCGCCAAAATTGGCGATCGCCAAAAATCCAAATCGCCAAAAATCCAAATCGCCAAAAATCCAAATCGCCAAAAATCCAAATCGCCAAAAATCCAAATCGCCAAAAATCCAAATCGCCAAAAATCCAAATCGCCAAAATCCAAATCGCCAAAAATCCAAATCGCCAAAAATCCAAATCGCCAAAAATCCAAATCGCCAAAAATCCAAATCGCCAAAAATCCAAATCGCCAAAAATCCAAATCGCCAAAAATCCAAATCGCCAAAAATCCAAATCGCCAAAAATCCAAATCGCCAAAAGTGCAAATCGCCAAAATTGACGATCGCCAAAAATCCAAATCGCCAAAATTGGCGATCGCCAAAAATCCAAATCGCCAAAAATCCAAATCGCCAAAAATCCAAATCGCCAAAATTGGCGATCGCCAAAAATCCAAATCGCCAAAAATCCAAATCGCCAAAAATCCAAATCGCCAATAATCCAAATCGCCAAAATTGGCGATCGCCAAAAATCCAAATCGCCAAAAATCCAAATCGCCAAAAATCCAAATCGCCAAAAATCCAAATCGCCAAAATTGGCGATCGCCAAAAATCCAAATCGCCAAAAATCCAAATCGCCAAAAATCCAAATCGCCAAAAATCCAAATCGCCAAAATTGGCGATCGCGAAAAATCCAAATCGCCAAAAATCCAAATCGCCAAAAATCCAAATCGCCAAAAATCCAAATCGCCAAAAATCCAAATCGCCAAAAATCCAAATCGCCAAAAATCCAAATCGCCAAAAATCCAAATCGCCAAAATCCAAATCGCCAAAATTGGCGATCGCCAAAAATCCAAATCGCCAAAAGTCCAAATCGCCAAAAGTCGAAATCGCCAAAATTGGCGATCGCCAAAAATCCAAATCGCCAAAAATCCAAATCGCCAAAAATCCAAATCGCCAAAAATCCAAATCGCCAAAATCCAAATCGCCAAAAATCCAAATCGCCAAAAATCCAAATCGCCAAAAATCCAAATCGCCAAAAATCCAAATCGCCAAAAATCCAAATCGCCAAAAATCCAAATCGCCAAAAATCCAAATCGCCAAAAATCCAAATCGCCAAAAATCCAAATCGCCAAAAATCCAAATCGCCAAAAGTGCAAATCGCCAAAATTGACGATCGCCAAAAATCCAAATCGCCAAAATTGGCGATCGCCAAAAATTCAAATCACCAAAAATCCAAATCGCCAAAAATCCAAATCGCCAAAATCCAAATCGCCAAAAATCCAAATCGCCAAAAATCCAAATCGCCAAAAATCCAAATCGCCAAAAATCCAAATCGCCAAAAATCCAAATCGCCAAAAATCCAAATCGCCAAAAATCCAAATCGCCAAAAATCCAAATCGCCAAAAATCCAAATCGCCAAAATTGGCGACCGCCAAAAATCCAAATCGCCAAAAATCCAAATCGCCAAAAATCCAAATCGCCAAAAATCCAAATCGCCAAAATTGACGATCGCCAAAATTGGCGATCGCCAAAAATCCAAATCGCCAAAAATCCAAATCGCCAAAAATCCAAATCGCCAATAATCCAAATCGCCAAAATTGGCGATCGCCAAAAATCCAAATCGCCAAAAATCCAAATCGCCAAAAATCCAAATCGCCAAAAATTCAAATCGCCAAAAATCCAAATCGCCAAAATTGGCGATCGCCAAAAATCCAAATCGCCAAAAATCCAAATCGCCAAAATTGGCGATCGCCAAAAATCCAAATCGCCAAAAATCCAAATCGCCAAAAATCCAAATCGCCAAAAATCCAAATCGCCAAAATTGGCGATCGCCAAAAATCCAAATCGCCAAAAATCCAAATCGCCAAAATTGGCGATCGCCAAAAATCCAAATCGCCAAAAATCCAAATCGCCAAAAATCCAAATCGCCAAAATTGGCGATCGCCAAAAATCCAAATCGCCAAAAATCCAAATCGCCAAAATTGGCGATCGCCAAAAATCCAAATCGCCAAAAATCCAAATCGCCAAAAATCCAAATCGCCAAAAATCCAAATCGCCAAAATTGGCGATCGCCAAAAATCCAAATCGCCAAAAATCCAAATCGCCAAAATTGGCGATCGCCAAAAATCCAAATCGCCAAAAATCCAAATCGCCAAAATTGGCGATCGCCAAAAATCCAAATCGCCAAAAATCCAAATCGCCAAAGATCCAAATCGCCAAAATTGGCGATCGCCAAAAATTCCAAATCGCCAAAAATCCAAATCGCCAAAAATCCAAATCGCCAAAAATCCAAATCGCCAAAATTGGCGATCGCCAAAAATTCCAAATCGCCATAAATCCAAATCGCCAAAAATCCAAATCGCCAAAAATCCAAATCGCCAAAAGTCCAAATCGCCAAAATTGACGATCGCCAAAAATCCAAATCGCCAAAAATCCAAATCGCCAAAAATCCAAATCGCCAAAAATCCAAATCGCCATAAATCCAAATCGCCAAAATTGGCGATCGCCAAAAATCCAAATCGCCAAAAATCCAAATCGCCAAAATTGGCGATCGCCAAAAATCCAAATCGCCAAAAATCCAAATCGCCAAAGATCCAAATCGCCAAAATTGGCGATCGCCAAAAATTCCAAATCGCCAAAAATCCAAATCGCCAAAAATCCAAATCGCCAAAAATCCAAATCGCCAAAATTGGCGATCGCCAAAAATTCCAAATCGCCATAAATCCAAATCGCCAAAAATCCAAATCGCCAAAAATCCAAATCGCCAAAAATCCAAATCGCCAAAAGTCCAAATCGCCAAAATTGACGATCGCCAAAAATCCAAATCGCCAAAAATCCAAATCGCCAAAAATCCAAATCGCCAAAAATCCAAATCGCCATAAATCCAAATCGCCAAAATTGGCGATCGCCAAAAATCCAAATCGCCAAAAATCCAAATCGCCAAAAATCCAAATCGCCAAAAATCCAAATCGCCATAAATCCAAATCGCCAAAATTGGCGATCGCCAAAAATCCAAATCGCCAAAATTGGCGATCGCCAATAATCCAAATCGCCAAAAATCCAAATCGCCAAAATTGGCGATCGCCAAAAATCCAAATCGCCAAAAATCCAAATCGCCAAAAATCCAAATCGCCAAAAATCCAAATCGCCATAAATCCAAATCGCCAAAATTGGCGATCGCCAAAAATCCAAATCGCCAAAAATCCAAATCGCCAAAAATCCAAATCGCCAAAAATCCAAATCGCCATAAATCCAAATCGCCAAAATTGGCGATCGCCAAAAATCCAAATCGCCAAAATTGGCGATCGCCAAAAATCCAAATCGCCAAAAATCCAAATCGCCAAAAATCCAAATCGCCAAAAATCCAAATCGCCATAAATCCAAATCGCCAAAATTGACGATCGCCAAAAATCCAAATCGCCAAAATTGGCGATCGCCAAAAATCCAAATCGCCAAAAATCCAAATCGCCAAAAATCCAAATCGCCAAAAATCCAAATCGCCATAAATCCAAATCGCCAAAATTGGCGATCGCCAATAATCCAAATCGCCAAAAATCCAAATCGCCAAAATTGGCGATCGCCAAAAATCCAAATCGCCAAAAATCGAAATCGCCAAAAATCCAAATCGCCAAAAATCCAAATCGCCAAAATTGGCGATCGCCAAAAATCCAAATCGCCAAAAATCGAAATCGCCAAAAATCCAAATCGCCATAAATCCAAATCGCCAAAATTGGCGATCGCCAATAATCCAAATCGCCAAAAATCCAAATCGCCAAAATTGGCGATCGCCAAAAATCCAAATCGCCAAAAATCCAAATCGCCAAAAATCCAAATCGCCAAAAATCCAAATCGCCAAAAATCCAAATCGCCAAAAATCCAAATCGCCAAAAATCCAAATCGCCAAAAATCCAAATCGCCAAAAATCCAAATCGCCAAAAATCCAAATCGCCAAAAATCCAAATCGCCAAAAATCCAAATCGCCAAAAATCCAAATCGCCAAAAATCCAAATCGCCAAAAATCCAAATCGCCAAAAATCCAAATCGCCAAAAATCCAAATCGCCAAAATTGGCGATCGCCAAAAATCCAAATCGCCAAAAATCCAAATCGCCAAAAATCCAAATCGCCAAAAATCCAAATCGCCAAAAATCCAAATCGCCAAAAATCCAAATCGCCAAAAATCCAAATCGCCAAAAATCCAAATCGCCAAAAGTCCAAATCGCCAAAATTGGCGATCGCCAAAAATCCAAATCGCCAAAAATCCAAATCGCCAAAAATCCAAATCGCCAAAAATCCAAATCGCCAAAAATCCAAATCGCCAAAAGTCCAAATCGCCAAAAATCCAAATCGCCAAAAATCCAAATCGCCAAAAATCCAAATCGCCAAAAATCCAAATCGCCAAAAATCCAAATCGCCAAAAGTCCAAATCGCCAAAAATCCAAATCGCCAAAAATCCAAATCGCCAAAAATCCAAATCGCCAAAAATCCAAATCGCCAAAAATCCAAATCGCCAAAAATCCAAATCGCCAAAAATCCAAATCGCCAAAAGTCCAAATCGCCAAAATTGGCGATCGCCAAAAATCCAAATCGCCAAAAATCCAAATCGCCAAAAATCCAAATCGCCAAAAATCCAAATCGCCATAAATCCAAATCGCCAAAATTGGCGATCGCCAAAAATCCAAATCGCCAAAATTGGCGATCGCCAATAATCCAAATCGCCAAAAATCCAAATCGCCAAAAATCCAAATCGCCAAAAATCCAAATCGCCAAAAATCCAAATCGCCAAAATTGGCGATCGCCAAAAATCCAAATCGCCAAAAATCCAAATCGCCAAAAATCCAAATCGCCAAAAATCCAAATCGCCAAAAATCCAAATCGTCAAAAATCCAAATCGCCAAAAATCCAAATCGCCAAAAATCCAAATCGCCAAAAATCCAAATCGCCAAAAGTCCAAATCGCCAAAATTGGCGATCGCCAAAAATCCAAATCGCCAAAAATCCAAATCGCCAAAAATCCAAATCGCCAAAAATCCAAATCGCCAAAAATCCAAATCGCCAAAAATCCAAATCGCCAAAAATCCAAATCGCCAAAAATCCAAATCGCCAAAAATCCAAATCGCCAAAAATCCAAATCGCCAAAAATCCAAATCGCCAAAAATCCAAATCGCCAAAAATCCAAATCGCCAAAAATCCAAATCGCCAAAAATCCAAATCGCCAAAAATCCAAATCGCCAAAAATCCAAATCGCCAAAAATCCAAATCGCCAAAAATCCAAATCGCCAAAAATCCAAATCGCCAAAAATCCAAATCGCCAAAAATCCAAATCGCCAAAAGTCCAAATCGCCAAAATTGGCGATCGCCAAAAATCCAAATCGCCAAAAATCCAAATCGCCAAAAATCCAAATCGCCAAAAATCCAAATCGCCAAAATTGGCGATCGCCAAAAATCCAAATCGCCAAAAATCCAAATCGCCAAAAATCCAAATCGCCAAAATCCAAATCGCCAAAATTGGCGATCGCCAAAAATCCAAATCGCCAAAAATCCAAATCGCCAAAATCCAAATCGCCAAAATCCAAATCGCCAAAATTGGCGATCGCCAAAAATCCAAATCACCAAAAATCCAAATAGCCAAAAATCCAAATCACCAAAAATCCAAATCGCCAAAAGTCCAAATCGCCAAAAATCCAAATCGCCAAAAATCCAAATCGCCAAAAATCCAAATCGCCAAAAATCCAAATCGCCAAAAGTCCAAATCGCCAAAATTGGCGATCGCCAAAAATCCAAATCGCCAAAAATCCAAATCGCCAAAAATCCAAATCGCCAAAAATCCAAATCGCCAAAATTGGCGATCGCCAAAAATCCAAATCGCCAAAAATCCAAATCGCCAAAAATCCAAATCGCCAAAAATCCAAATCGCCAAATTGGCGATCGCCAAAAATCCAAATCGCCAAAATTGGCGATCGCCAAAAATCCAAATCGCCAAAAATCCAAATCGCCAAAAATCCAAATCGCCAAAAATCCAAATCGCCAAAAATCCAAATCGCCAAAATTGGCGATCGCCAAAAATCCAAATCGCCAAAATTGGCGATCGCCAAAAATCCAAATCGCCAAAAATCCAAATCGCCAAAATTGGCGATCGCCAAAAATCCAAATCGCCAAAAATCCAAATCGCCAAAAATCCAAATCGCCAAAATTGGCGATCGCCAAAAATCCAAATCGCCAAAAATCCAAATCGCCAAAATTGGCGATCGCCAAAAATCCAAATCGCCAAAAATCCAAATCGCCAAAATTGGCGATCGCCAAAAATCCAAATCACCAAAAATCCAAATCGCCAAAAGTCCAAATCGCCAAAAATCCAAATCGCCAAAAATCCAAATCGCCAAAAATCCAAATCGCCAAAAATCCAAATCGCCAAAAATCCAAATCGCCAAAAATCCAAATCGCCAAAAATCCAAATCGCCAAAAGTCCAAATCGCCAAAATTGACGATCGCCAAAAATCCAAATCGCCAAAAATCCAAATCGCCAAAATTGGCGATCGCCAAAAATCCAAATCGCCAAAAATCCAAATCGCCAAAAATCCAAATCGCCAAAAATCCAAATCGCCAAAATTGGCGATCGCCAAAAATCCAAATCGCCAAAATTGGCGATCGCCAAAAATCCAAATCGCCAAAAATCCAAATCGCCAAAAATCCAAATCGCCAAAAATCCAAATCGCCAAAATTGGCGATCGCCAAAAATCCAAATCGCCAAAAATCCAAATCGCCAAAAATCCAAATCGCCATAAATCCAAATCGCCAAAAATCCAAATCGCCATAAATCCAAATCGCCAAAATTGGCGATCGCCAAAAATCCAAATCGCCAAAAATCCAAATCGCCAAAAATCCAAATCGCCAAAAATCCAAATCGCCAAAATTGGCGATCGCCAAAAATCCAAATCGCCAAAATTGGCGATCGCCAAAAATCCAAATCGCCAAAAATCCAAATCGCCAAAAATCCAAATCGCCAAAAATCCAAATCGCCAAAATTGGCGATCGCCAAAAATCCAAATCGCCAAAAATCCAAATCGCCAAAAATCCAAATCGCTAAAAATCCAAATCGCCAAAAATCCAAATCGCCAAAATTGGCGATCGCCAAAAATCCAAATCGCCAAAAATCCAAATCGCCAAAAGTCCAAATCGCCAAAAGTCGAAATCGCCAAAATTGGCGATCGCCAAAAATCCAAATCGCCAAAAATCCAAATCGCCAAAAATCCAAATCGCCAAAAATCCAAATCGCCAAAATCCAAATCGCCAAAATTGGCGATCGCCAAAAATCCAAATCGCCAAAAGTCCAAATCGCCAAAAGTCCAAATCGCCAAAATTGGCGATCGCCAAAATTGGCGATCGCCAAAAATCCAAATCACCAAAAATCCAAATCGCCAAAAATCCAAATCGCCAAAAATCCAAATCGCCAAAAATCCAAATCGCCAAAAATCCAAATCGCCAAAAATCCAAATCGCCAAAAGTCCAAATCGCCAAAAATCCAAATCGCCAAAAATCCAAATCGCCAAAAATCCAAATCGCCAAAAATCCAAATCGCCAAAAATCCAAATCGCCAAAAATCCAAATCGCCAAAAATCCAAATCGCCAAAAATCCAAATCGCCAAAAGTGCAAATCGCCAAAATTGACGATCGCCAAAAATCCAAATCGCCAAAATTGGCGATCGCCAAAAATCCAAATCGCCAAAAATCCAAATCGCCAAAAATCCAAATCGCCAAAAATCCAAATCGCCAAAATTGACGATCGCCAAAATTGGCGATCGCCAAAAATCCAAATCGCCAAAATTGGCGATCGCCAAAAATCCAAATCGCCAAAAATCCAAATCGCCAAAAATCCAAATCGCCAATAATCCAAATCGCCAAAATTGGCGATCGCCAAAAATCCAAATCGCCAAAAATCCAAATCGCCAAAAATCCAAATCGCCAAAAATCCAAATCGCCAAAATTGGCGATCGCCAAAAATCCAAATCGCCAAAAATCCAAATCGCCAAAAATCCAAATCGCCAAAAATCCAAATCGCCAAAATTGGCGATCGCCAAAAATCCAAATCGCCAAAAATCCAAATCGCCAAAAATCCAAATCGCCAAAAGTCCAAATCGCCAAAAGTCGAAATCGCCAAAATTGGCGATCGCCAAAAATCCAAATCGCCAAAAATCCAAATCGCCAAAAATCCAAATCGCCAAAAATCCAAATCGCCAAAAATCCAAATCGCCAAAAATCCAAATCGCCAAAAATCCAAATCGCCAAAATCCAAATCGCCAAAAATCCAAATCGCCAAAAATCCAAATCGCCAAAAATCCAAATCGCCAAAAATCCAAATCGCCAAAAATCCAAATCGCCAAAATCCAAATCGCCAAAATTGGCGATCGCCAAAAATCCAAATCGCCAAAAATCCAAATCGCCAAAATCCAAATCGCCAAAATCCAAATCGCCAAAATTGGCGATCGCCAAAAATCCAAATCACCAAAAATCCAAATAGCCAAAAATCCAAATCACCAAAAATCCAAATCGCCAAAAGTCCAAATCGCCAAAAATCCAAATCGCCAAAAATCCAAATCGCCAAAAATCCAAATCGCCAAAAATCCAAATCGCCAAAAGTCCAAATCGCCAAAATTGGCGATCGCCAAAAATCCAAATCGCCAAAAATCCAAATCGCCAAAAATCCAAATCGCCAAAAATCCAAATCGCCAAAATTGGCGATCGCCAAAAATCCAAATCGCCAAAAATCCAAATCGCCAAAAATCCAAATCGCCAAAAATCCAAATCGCCAAATTGGCGATCGCCAAAAATCCAAATCGCCAAAATTGGCGATCGCCAAAAATCCAAATCGCCAAAAATCCAAATCGCCAAAAATCCAAATCGCCAAAAATCCAAATCGCCAAAAATCCAAATCGCCAAAATTGGCGATCGCCAAAAATCCAAATCGCCAAAATTGGCGATCGCCAAAAATCCAAATCGCCAAAAATCCAAATCGCCAAAATTGGCGATCGCCAAAAATCCAAATCGCCAAAAATCCAAATCGCCAAAAATCCAAATCGCCAAAATTGGCGATCGCCAAAAATCCAAATCGCCAAAAATCCAAATCGCCAAAATTGGCGATCGCCAAAAATCCAAATCGCCAAAAATCCAAATCGCCAAAATTGGCGATCGCCAAAAATCCAAATCACCAAAAATCCAAATCGCCAAAAGTCCAAATCGCCAAAAATCCAAATCGCCAAAAATCCAAATCGCCAAAAATCCAAATCGCCAAAAATCCAAATCGCCAAAAATCCAAATCGCCAAAAATCCAAATCGCCAAAAATCCAAATCGCCAAAAGTCCAAATCGCCAAAATTGACGATCGCCAAAAATCCAAATCGCCAAAAATCCAAATCGCCAAAATTGGCGATCGCCAAAAATCCAAATCGCCAAAAATCCAAATCGCCAAAAATCCAAATCGCCAAAAATCCAAATCGCCAAAATTGGCGATCGCCAAAAATCCAAATCGCCAAAATTGGCGATCGCCAAAAATCCAAATCGCCAAAAATCCAAATCGCCAAAAATCCAAATCGCCAAAAATCCAAATCGCCAAAATTGGCGATCGCCAAAAATCCAAATCGCCAAAAATCCAAATCGCCAAAAATCCAAATCGCCATAAATCCAAATCGCCAAAAATCCAAATCGCCATAAATCCAAATCGCCAAAATTGGCGATCGCCAAAAATCCAAATCGCCAAAAATCCAAATCGCCAAAAATCCAAATCGCCAAAAATCCAAATCGCCAAAATTGGCGATCGCCAAAAATCCAAATCGCCAAAATTGGCGATCGCCAAAAATCCAAATCGCCAAAAATCCAAATCGCCAAAAATCCAAATCGCCAAAAATCCAAATCGCCAAAATTGGCGATCGCCAAAAATCCAAATCGCCAAAAATCCAAATCGCCAAAAATCCAAATCGCTAAAAATCCAAATCGCCAAAAATCCAAATCGCCAAAATTGGCGATCGCCAAAAATCCAAATCGCCAAAAATCCAAATCGCCAAAAGTCCAAATCGCCAAAAGTCGAAATCGCCAAAATTGGCGATCGCCAAAAATCCAAATCGCCAAAAATCCAAATCGCCAAAAATCCAAATCGCCAAAAATCCAAATCGCCAAAATCCAAATCGCCAAAATTGGCGATCGCCAAAAATCCAAATCGCCAAAAGTCCAAATCGCCAAAAGTCCAAATCGCCAAAATTGGCGATCGCCAAAATTGGCGATCGCCAAAAATCCAAATCACCAAAAATCCAAATCGCCAAAAATCCAAATCGCCAAAAATCCAAATCGCCAAAAATCCAAATCGCCAAAAATCCAAATCGCCAAAAATCCAAATCGCCAAAAGTCCAAATCGCCAAAAATCCAAATCGCCAAAAATCCAAATCGCCAAAAATCCAAATCGCCAAAAATCCAAATCGCCAAAAATCCAAATCGCCAAAAATCCAAATCGCCAAAAATCCAAATCGCCAAAAATCCAAATCGCCAAAAGTGCAAATCGCCAAAATTGACGATCGCCAAAAATCCAAATCGCCAAAATTGGCGATCGCCAAAAATCCAAATCGCCAAAAATCCAAATCGCCAAAAATCCAAATCGCCAAAAATCCAAATCGCCAAAATTGACGATCGCCAAAATTGGCGATCGCCAAAAATCCAAATCGCCAAAATTGGCGATCGCCAAAAATCCAAATCGCCAAAAATCCAAATCGCCAAAAATCCAAATCGCCAATAATCCAAATCGCCAAAATTGGCGATCGCCAAAAATCCAAATCGCCAAAAATCCAAATCGCCAAAAATCCAAATCGCCAAAAATCCAAATCGCCAAAATTGGCGATCGCCAAAAATCCAAATCGCCAAAAATCCAAATCGCCAAAAATCCAAATCGCCAAAAATCCAAATCGCCAAAATTGGCGATCGCCAAAAATCCAAATCGCCAAAAATCCAAATCGCCAAAAATCCAAATCGCCAAAAGTCCAAATCGCCAAAAGTCGAAATCGCCAAAATTGGCGATCGCCAAAAATCCAAATCGCCAAAAATCCAAATCGCCAAAAATCCAAATCGCCAAAAATCCAAATCGCCAAAAATCCAAATCGCCAAAAATCCAAATCGCCAAAAATCCAAATCGCCAAAATCCAAATCGCCAAAAATCCAAATCGCCAAAAATCCAAATCGCCAAAAATCCAAATCGCCAAAAATCCAAATCGCCAAAAATCCAAATCGCCAAAAATCCAAATCGCCAAAAATCCAAATCGCCAAAAATCCAAATCGCCAAAAATCCAAATCGCCAAAAGTGCAAATCGCCAAAATTGACGATCGCCAAAAATCCAAATCGCCAAAATTGGCGATCGCCAAAAATCCAAATCGCCAAAAATCCAAATCGCCAAAAATCCAAATCGCCAAAATTGGCGATCGCCAAAAATCCAAATCGCCAAAAATCCAAATCGCCAAAAATCCAAATCGCCAATAATCCAAATCGCCAAAATTGGCGATCGCCAAAAATCCAAATCGCCAAAAATCCAAATCGCCAAAAATCCAAATCGCCAAAAATCCAAATCGCCAAAATTGGCGATCGCCAAAAATCCAAATCGCCAAAAATCCAAATCGCCAAAAATCCAAATCGCCAAAAATCCAAATCGCCAAAATTGGCGATCGCGAAAAATCCAAATCGCCAAAAATCCAAATCGCCAAAAATCCAAATCGCCAAAAATCCAAATCGCCAAAAATCCAAATCGCCAAAAATCCAAATCGCCAAAAATCCAAATCGCCAAAAATCCAAATCGCCAAAATCCAAATCGCCAAAATTGGCGATCGCCAAAAATCCAAATCGCCAAAAGTCCAAATCGCCAAAAGTCGAAATCGCCAAAATTGGCGATCGCCAAAAATCCAAATCGCCAAAAATCCAAATCGCCAAAAATCCAAATCGCCAAAAATCCAAATCGCCAAAATCCAAATCGCCAAAAATCCAAATCGCCAAAAATCCAAATCGCCAAAAATCCAAATCGCCAAAAATCCAAATCGCCAAAAATCCAAATCGCCAAAAATCCAAATCGCCAAAAATCCAAATCGCCAAAAATCCAAATCGCCAAAAATCCAAATCGCCAAAAATCCAAATCGCCAAAAATCCAAATCGCCAAAAATCCAAATCGCCAAAAATCCAAATCGCCAAAAATCCAAATCGCCAAAAATCCAAATCGCCAAAATTGGCGACCGCCAAAAATCCAAATCGCCAAAATTGGCGATCGCCAAAAATTCAAATCACCAAAAATCCAAATCGCCAAAAATCCAAATCGCCAAAATCCAAATCGCCAAAAATCCAAATCGCCAAAAATCCAAATCGCCAAAAATCCAAATCGCCAAAAATCCAAATCGCCAAAAATCCAAATCGCCAAAAATCCAAATCGCCAAAATTGGCGACCGCCAAAAATCCAAATCGCCAAAAATCCAAATCGCCAAAAATCCAAATCGCCAAAAATCCAAATCGCCAAAATTGACGATCGCCAAAATTGGCGATCGCCAAAAATCCAAATCGCCAAAAATCCAAATCGCCAAAAATCCAAATCGCCAATAATCCAAATCGCCAAAATTGGCGATCGCCAAAAATCCAAATCGCCAAAAATCCAAATCGCCAAAAATCCAAATCGCCAAAAATTCAAATCGCCAAAAATCCAAATCGCCAAAATTGGCGATCGCCAAAAATCCAAATCGCCAAAAATCCAAATCGCCAAAATTGGCGATCGCCAAAAATCCAAATCGCCAAAAATCCAAATCGCCAAAAATCCAAATCGCCAAAAATCCAAATCGCCAAAATTGGCGATCGCCAAAAATCCAAATCGCCAAAAATCCAAATCGCCAAAATTGGCGATCGCCAAAAATCCAAATCGCCAAAAATCCAAATCGCCAAAAATCCAAATCGCCAAAATTGGCGATCGCCAAAAATCCAAATCGCCAAAAATCCAAATCGCCAAAATTGGCGATCGCCAAAAATCCAAATCGCCAAAAATCCAAATCGCCAAAAATCCAAATCGCCAAAAATCCAAATCGCCAAAATTGGCGATCGCCAAAAATCCAAATCGCCAAAAATCCAAATCGCCAAAATTGGCGATCGCCAAAAATCCAAATCGCCAAAAATCCAAATCGCCAAAATTGGCGATCGCCAAAAATCCAAATCGCCAAAAATCCAAATCGCCAAAGATCCAAATCGCCAAAATTGGCGATCGCCAAAAATTCCAAATCGCCAAAAATCCAAATCGCCAAAAATCCAAATCGCCAAAAATCCAAATCGCCAAAATTGGCGATCGCCAAAAATTCCAAATCGCCATAAATCCAAATCGCCAAAAATCCAAATCGCCAAAAATCCAAATCGCCAAAAGTCCAAATCGCCAAAATTGACGATCGCCAAAAATCCAAATCGCCAAAAATCCAAATCGCCAAAAATCCAAATCGCCAAAAATCCAAATCGCCATAAATCCAAATCGCCAAAATTGGCGATCGCCAAAAATCCAAATCGCCAAAAATCCAAATCGCCAAAATTGGCGATCGCCAAAAATCCAAATCGCCAAAAATCCAAATCGCCAAAGATCCAAATCGCCAAAATTGGCGATCGCCAAAAATTCCAAATCGCCAAAAATCCAAATCGCCAAAAATCCAAATCGCCAAAAATCCAAATCGCCAAAATTGGCGATCGCCAAAAATTCCAAATCGCCATAAATCCAAATCGCCAAAAATCCAAATCGCCAAAAATCCAAATCGCCAAAAATCCAAATCGCCAAAAGTCCAAATCGCCAAAATTGACGATCGCCAAAAATCCAAATCGCCAAAAATCCAAATCGCCAAAAATCCAAATCGCCAAAAATCCAAATCGCCATAAATCCAAATCGCCAAAATTGGCGATCGCCAAAAATCCAAATCGCCAAAAATCCAAATCGCCAAAAATCCAAATCGCCAAAAATCCAAATCGCCATAAATCCAAATCGCCAAAATTGGCGATCGCCAAAAATCCAAATCGCCAAAATTGGCGATCGCCAATAATCCAAATCGCCAAAAATCCAAATCGCCAAAATTGGCGATCGCCAAAAATCCAAATCGCCAAAAATCCAAATCGCCAAAAATCCAAATCGCCAAAAATCCAAATCGCCATAAATCCAAATCGCCAAAATTGGCGATCGCCAAAAATCCAAATCGCCAAAAATCCAAATCGCCAAAAATCCAAATCGCCAAAAATCCAAATCGCCATAAATCCAAATCGCCAAAATTGGCGATCGCCAAAAATCCAAATCGCCAAAATTGGCGATCGCCAAAAATCCAAATCGCCAAAAATCCAAATCGCCAAAAATCCAAATCGCCAAAAATCCAAATCGCCATAAATCCAAATCGCCAAAATTGACGATCGCCAAAAATCCAAATCGCCAAAATTGGCGATCGCCAAAAATCCAAATCGCCAAAAATCCAAATCGCCAAAAATCCAAATCGCCAAAAATCCAAATCGCCATAAATCCAAATAGCCAAAATTGGCGATCGCCAATAATCCAAATCGCCAAAAATCCAAATCGCCAAAATTGGCGATCGCCAAAAATCCAAATCGCCAAAAATCGAAATCGCCAAAAATCCAAATCGCCAAAAATCCAAATCGCCAAAATTGGCGATCGCCAAAAATCCAAATCGCCAAAAATCCAAATCGCCAAAAATCCAAATCGCCAAAAATCCAAATCGCCAAAAATCCAAATCGCCAAAAATCCAAATCGCCAAAAATCCAAATCGCCAAAAATCCAAATCGCCAAAAATCCAAATCGCCAAAAATCCAAATCGCCAAAAATCCAAATCGCCAAAAATCCAAATCGCCAAAAATCCAAATCGCCAAAAATCCAAATCGCCAAAAATCCAAATCGCCAAAAATCCAAATCGCCAAAAATCCAAATCGCCAAAATTGGCGATCGCCAAAAATCCAAATCGCCAAAAATCCAAATCGCCAAAAATCCAAATCGCCAAAAATCCAAATCGCCAAAAATCCAAATCGCCAAAAATCCAAATCGCCAAAAATCCAAATCGCCAAAAGTCCAAATCGCCAAAATTGGCGATCGCCAAAAATCCAAATCGCCAAAAATCCAAATCGCCAAAAATCCAAATCGCCAAAAATCCAAATCGCCAAAAATCCAAATCGCCAAAAGTCCAAATCGCCAAAAATCCAAATCGCCAAAAATCCAAATCGCCAAAAATCCAAATCGCCAAAAATCCAAATCGCCAAAAATCCAAATCGCCAAAAGTCCAAATCGCCAAAATTGGCGATCGCCAAAAATCCAAATCGCCAAAAATCCAAATCGCCAAAAATCCAAATCGCCAAAAATCCAAATCGCCAAAAATCCAAATCGCCAAAAGTCCAAATCGCCAAAATTGGCGATCGCCAAAAATCCAAATCGCCAAAAATCCAAATCGCCAAAAATCCAAATCGCCAAAAATCCAAATCGCCATAAATCCAAATCGCCAAAATTGGCGATCGCCAAAAATCCAAATCGCCAAAATTGGCGATCGCCAATAATCCAAATCGCCAAAAATCCAAATCGCCAAAAATCCAAATCGCCAAAAATCCAAATCGCCAAAAATCCAAATCGCCAAAATTGGCGATCGCCAAAAATCCAAATCGCCAAAAATCCAAATCGCCAAAAATCCAAATCGCCAAAAATCCAAATCGCCAAAAATCCAAATCGTCAAAAATCCAAATCGCCAAAAATCCAAATCGCCAAAAATCCAAATCGCCAAAAATCCAAATCGCCAAAAGTCCAAATCGCCAAAATTGGCGATCGCCAAAAATCCAAATCGCCAAAAATCCAAATCGCCAAAAATCCAAATCGCCAAAAATCCAAATCGCCAAAAATCCAAATCGCCAAAAATCCAAATCGCCAAAAATCCAAATCGCCAAAAATCCAAATCGCCAAAAATCCAAATCGCCAAAAATCCAAATCGCCAAAAATCCAAATCGCCAAAAATCCAAATCGCCAAAAATCCAAATCGCCAAAAATCCAAATCGCCAAAAATCCAAATCGCCAAAAATCCAAATCGCCAAAAATCCAAATCGCCAAAAATCCAAATCGCCAAAAATCCAAATCGCCAAAAATCCAAATCGCCAAAAATCCAAATCGCCAAAATTGGCGATCGCCAAAAATCCAAATCGCCAAAAATCCAAATCGCCAAAAATCCAAATCGCCAAAAATCCAAATCGCCAAAAATCCAAATCGCCAAAAATCCAAATCGCCAAAAATCCAAATCGCCAAAAATCCAAATCGCCAAAAATCCAAATCGCCAAAAGTCCAAATCGCCAAAATTGGCGATCGCCAAAAATCCAAATCGCCAAAAATCCAAATCGCCAAAAATCCAAATCGCCAAAAATCCAAATCGCCAAAATTGGCGATCGCCAAAAATCCAAATCGCCAAAAATCCAAATCGCCAAAAATCCAAATCGCCAAAATCCAAATCGCCAAAATTGGCGATCGCCAAAAATCCAAATCGCCAAAAATCCAAATCGCCAAAATCCAAATCGCCAAAATCCAAATCGCCAAAATTGGCGATCGCCAAAAATCCAAATCACCAAAAATCCAAATAGCCAAAAATCCAAATCACCAAAAATCCAAATCGCCAAAAGTCCAAATCGCCAAAAATCCAAATCGCCAAAAATCCAAATCGCCAAAAATCCAAATCGCCAAAAGTCCAAATCGCCAAAATTGGCGATCGCCAAAAATCCAAATCGCCAAAAATCCAAATCGCCAAAAATCCAAATCGCCAAAAATCCAAATCGCCAAAATTGGCGATCGCCAAAAATCCAAATCGCCAAAAATCCAAATCGCCAAAAATCCAAATCGCCAAAAATCCAAATCGCCAAATTGGCGATCGCCAAAAATCCAAATCGCCAAAATTGGCGATCGCCAAAAATCCAAATCGCCAAAAATCCAAATCGCCAAAAATCCAAATCGCCAAAATTGGCGATCGCCAAAAATCCAAATCGCCAAAATTGGCGATCGCCAAAAATCCAAATCGCCAAAAATCCAAATCGCCAAAATTGGCGATCGCCAAAAATCCAAATCGCCAAAAATCCAAATCGCCAAAAATCCAAATCGCCAAAATTGGCGATCGCCAAAAATCCAAATCGCCAAAAATCCAAATCGCCAAAATTGGCGATCGCCAAAAATCCAAATCGCCAAAAATCCAAATCGCCAAAATTGGCGATCGCCAAAAATCCAAATCACCAAAAATCCAAATCGCCAAAAGTCCAAATCGCCAAAAATCCAAATCGCCAAAAATCCAAATCGCCAAAAATCCAAATCGCCAAAAATCCAAATCGCCAAAAATCCAAATCGCCAAAAATCCAAATCGCCAAAAATCCAAATCGCCAAAAGTCCAAATCGCCAAAATTGACGATCGCCAAAAATCCAAATCGCCAAAAATCCAAATCGCCAAAATTGGCGATCGCCAAAAATCCAAATCGCCAAAAATCCAAATCGCCAAAAATCCAAATCGCCAAAATTGGCGATCGCCAAAAATCCAAATCGCCAAAATTGGCGATCGCCAAAAATCCAAATCGCCAAAAATCCAAATCGCCAAAAATCCAAATCGCCAAAATTGGCGATCGCCAAAAATCCAAATCGCCAAAAATCCAAATCGCCAAAAATCCAAATCGCCATAAATCCAAATCGCCAAAAATCCAAATCGCCATAAATCCAAATCGCCAAAATTGGCGATCGCCAAAAATCCAAATCGCCAAAAATCCAAATCGCCAAAAATCCAAATCGCCAAAAATCCAAATCGCCAAAATTGGCGATCGCCAAAAATCCAAATCGCCAAAATTGGCGATCGCCAAAAATCCAAATCGCCAAAAATCCAAATCGCCAAAAATCCAAATCGCCAAAAATCCAAATCGCCAAAATTGGCGATCGCCAAAAATCCAAATCGCCAAAAATCCAAATCGCCAAAAATCCAAATCGCTAAAAATCCAAATCGCCAAAAATCCAAATCGCCAAAATTGGCGATCGCCAAAAATCCAAATCGCCAAAATTGGCGATCGCCAAAAATCCAAATCGCCAAAAATCCAAATCGCCAAAATTGGCGATCGCCAAAAATCCAAATCGCCAAAAATCCAAATCGCCAAAAATCCAAATCGCCAAAAATCCAAATCGCCAAAAATCCAAATCGCCAAAAATCCAAATCGCCAAAAATCCAAATCGCCAAAATTGGCGATCGCCAAAAATCCAAATCGCCAAAAATCCAAATCGCCAAAAATCCAAATCGCCAAAATTGGCGATCGCCAAAAATCCAAATCGCCAAAAATCCAAATCGCCAAAAATCCAAATCGCCAAAATTGGCGATCGCCAAAAATCCAAATCGCCAAAATTGGCGATCGCCAAAAATCCAAATCGCCAAAAATCCAAATCGCCAAAAATCCAAATCGCCAAAATTGGCGATCGCCAAAAATCCAAATCGCCAAAATTGGCGATCGCCAAAAATCCAAATCGCCAAAAATCCAAATCGCCAAAATTGGCGATCGCCAAAAATCCAAATCGCCAAAAATCCAAATCGCCAAAATTGGCGATCGCCAAAAATCCAAATCGCCAAAAATCCAAATCGCCAAAAATCCAAATCGCCAAAAATCCAAATCGCCAAAATTGGCGATCGCCAAAAATCCAAATCGCCAAAAATCCAAATCGCCAAAATTGGCGATCGCCAAAAATCCAAATCGCCAAAAATCCAAATCGCCAAAAATCCAAATCGCCAAAAATCCAAATCGCCAAAAATCCAAATCGCCAAAAATCCAAATCGCCAAAATTGGCGATCGCCAAAAATCCAAATCGCCAAAAATCCAAATCGCCAAAAATCCAAATCGCCGAAATTGGCGATCGCCAAAAATCCAAATCGCCAAAATTGGCGATCGCCAAAAATCCAAATCGCCAAAAATCCAAATCGCCAAAAATCCAAAACGCCAAAAATCCAAATCGCCAAAAATCCAAATCGCCAAAAATCCAAATCGCCAAAATTGGCGATCGCCAAAAATCCAAATCGCCAAAAATCCAAATCGCCAAAAATCCAAATCGCCAAAATTCCAAATCGCCATAAATCCAAATCGCCAAAAATCCAAATCGCCAAAAATCCAAATCGCCAAAAATCCAAATCGCCAAAAATCCAAATCGCCAAAAATCCAAATCGCCAAAAATCCAAATCGCGAAAAGTCCAAATCGCCAAAATTGGCGATCGCCAAAAATCCAAGTCGCCAAAATTGGCGATCGCCAAAAATCCAAATCGCCAAAAATCCAAATCGCCAAAAATCCAAATCGCCAAAAATCCAAATCGCCAAAAATCCAAATCGCCAAAAATCCAAATCGCCAAAAATCCAAATCGCCAAAAATCCAAATCGCCAAAATTGGCGATCGCCAAAAATCCAAATCGCCAAAATTGGCGATCGCCAAAAATCCAAATCGCCAAAAATCCAAATCGCCAAAAATCCAAATCGCCAAAAATCCAAATCGCCAAAATTGGCGATCGCCAAAAATCCAAATCGCCAAAAATCCAAATCGCTAAAAATCCAAATCGCCAAAAATCCAAATCGCCAAAATTGGCGATCGCCAAAAATCCAAATCGCCAAAATTGGCGATCGCCAAAAATCCAAATCGCCAAAAATCCAAATCGCCAAAAATCCAAATCGCCAAAAATCCAAATCGCCAAAAATCCAAATCGCCAAAATTGGCGATCGCCAAAAATCCAAATCGCCAAAATTGGCGATCGCCAAAAATCCAAATCGCCAAAATTGGCGATCGCCAAAAATCCAAATCGCCAAAAATCCAAATCGCCAAAAATCCAAATCGCCAAAAATCCAAATCGCCAAAATTGGCGATCGCCAAAAATCCAAATCGCCAAAAATCCAAATCGCCAAAATTGGCGATCGCCAAAAATCCAAATCGCCAAAAATCCAAATCGCCAAAAATCCAAATCGCCAAAAATCCAAATCGCCAAAATTGGCGATCGCCAAAAATCCAAATCGCCAAAAATCCAAATCGCCAAAATTGGCGATCGCCAAAAATCCAAATCGCCAAAAATCCAAATCGCCAAAAATCCAAATCGCCGAAATTGGCGATCGCCAAAAATCCAAATCGCCAAAATTGGCGATCGCCAAAAATCCAAATCGCCAAAAATCCAAATCGCCAAAAATCCAAAACGCCAAAAATCCAAATCGCCAAAAATCCAAATCGCCAAAAATCCAAATCGCCAAAATTGGCGATCGCCAAAAATCCAAATCGCCAAAAATCCAAATCGCCAAAAATCCAAATCGCCAAAATTCCAAATCGCCATAAATCCAAATCGCCAAAAATCCAAATCGCCAAAAATCCAAATCGCCAAAAATCCAAATCGCCAAAAATCCAAATCGCCAAAAATCCAAATCGCCAAAAATCCAAATCGCGAAAAGTCCAAATCGCCAAAATTGGCGATCGCCAAAAATCCAAGTCGCCAAAATTGGCGATCGCCAATAATCCAAATCGCCAAAAATCCAAATCGCCAAAATTGGCGATCGCCAAAAATCCAAATCGCCAAAATTGGCGATCGCCAAAAATCCAAATCGCCAAAAATCCAAATCGCCAAAAATCCAAATCGCCAAAAATCCAAATCGCCAAAATTGGCGATCGCCAAAAATCCAAATCGCCAAAAATCCAAATCGCTAAAAATCCAAATCGCCAAAAATCCAAATCGCCAAAATTGGCGATCGCCAAAAATCCAAATCGCCAAAATTGGCGATCGCCAAAAATCCAAATCGCCAAAAATCCAAATCGCCAAAATTGGCGATCGCCAAAAATCCAAATCGCCAAAAATCCAAATCGCCAAAATTGGCGATCGCCAAAAATCCAAATCGCCAAAAATCCAAATCGCCAAAAATCCAAATCGCCAAAATTGGCGATCGCCAAAAATCCAAATCGCCAAAAATCCAAATCGCCAAAAATCCAAATCGCCAAAATTGGCGATCGCCAAAAATCCAAATCGCCAAAAATCCAAATCGCCAAAAATCCAAATCGCCAAAAATCCAAATCGCTAAAAATCCAAATCGCCAAAAATCCAAATCGCCAAAATTGGCGATCGCCAAAAATCCAAATCGCCAAAATTGGCGATCGCCAAAAATCCAAATCGCCAAAAATCCAAATCGCCAAAATTGGCGATCGCCAAAAATCCAAATCGCCAAAAATCCAAATCGCCAAAAATCCAAATCGCCAAAAATCCAAATCGCGAAAAGTCCAAATCGCCAAAATTGGCGATCGCCAAAAATCCAAGTCGCCAAAATTGGCGATCGCCAATAATCCAAATCGCCAAAAATCCAAATCGCCAAAAATCCAAATCGCCAAAAATCCAAATCGCCAAAAATCCAAATCGCCAAAATTCCAAATCGCCATAAATCCAAATCGCCAAAAATCCAAATCGCCAAAAATCCAAATCGCCAAAAATCCAAATCGCCAAAAATCCAAATCGCCAAAAATCCAAATCGCGAAAAGTCCAAATCGCCAAAATTGGCGATCGCCAAAAATCCAAATCGCCAAAATTGGCGATCGCCAAAAATCCAAATCGCCAAAAATCCAAATCGCCAAAATTGGCGATCGCCAAAAATCCAAATCGCCAAAATTGGCGATCGCCAAAAATCCAAATCGCCAAAAATCCAAATCGCCAAAAATCCAAATCGCCAAAAATCCAAATCGCCAAAATTGGCGATCGCCAAAAATCCAAATCGCCAAAAATCCAAATCGCTAAAAATCCAAATCGCCAAAAATCCAAATCGCCAAAATTGGCGATCGCCAAAAATCCAAATCGCCAAAATTGGCGATCGCCAAAAATCCAAATCGCCAAAAATCCAAATCGCGAAAAGTCCAAATCGCCAAAATTGGCGATCGCCAAAAATCCAAGTCGCCAAAATTGGCGATCGCCAATAATCCAAATCGCCAAAAATCCAAATCGCCAAAATTGGCGATCGCCAAAAATCCAAATCGCCAAAATTGGCGATCGCCAAAAATCCAAATCGCCAAAAATCCAAATCGCCAAAAATCCAAATCGCCAAAAATCCAAATCGCCAAAATTGGCGATCGCCAAAAATCCAAATCGCCAAAAATCCAAATCGCTAAAAATCCAAATCGCCAAAAATCCAAATCGCCAAAATTGGCGATCGCCAAAAATCCAAATCGCCAAAATTGGCGATCGCCAAAAATCCAAATCGCCAAAAATCCAAATCGCCAAAATTGGCGATCGCCAAAAATCCAAATCGCTAAAAATCCAAATCGCCAAAAATCCAAATCGCCAAAATTGGCGATCGCCAAAAATCCAAATCGCTAAAAATCCAAATCGCCAAAAATCCAAATCGCCAAAATTGGCGATCGCCAAAAATCCAAATCGCCAAAAATCCAAATCGCTAAAAATCCAAATCGCCAAAAATCCAAATCGCCAAAATTGGCGATCGCCAAAAATCCAAATCGCCAAAATTGGCGATCGCCAAAAATCCAAATCGCCAAAAATCCAAATCGCGAAAAGTCCAAATCGCCAAAATTGGCGATCGCCAAAAATCCAAGTCGCCAAAATTGGCGATCGCCAATAATCCAAATCGCCAAAAATCCAAATCGCCAAAATTGGCGATCGCCAAAAATCCAAATCGCCAAAATTGGCGATCGCCAAAAATCCAAATCGCCAAAAATCCAAATCGCCAAAAATCCAAATCGCCAAAAATCCAAATCGCCAAAATTGGCGATCGCCAAAAATCCAAATCGCCAAAAATCCAAATCGCTAAAAATCCAAATCGCCAAAAATCCAAATCGCCAAAATTGGCGATCGCCAAAAATCCAAATCGCCAAAATTGGCGATCGCCAAAAATCCAAATCGCCAAAAATCCAAATCGCCAAAAATCCAAATCGCCAAAAATCCAAATCGCTAAAAATCCAAATCGCCAAAAATCCAAATCGCCAAAATTGGCGATCGCCAAAAATCCAAATCGCCAAAATTGGCGATCGCCAAAAATCCAAATCGCCAAAAATCCAAATCGCCAAAATTGGCGATCGCCAAAAATCCAAATCGCCAAAAATCCAAATCGCCAAAATTGGCGATCGCCAAAAATCCAAATCGCCAAAAATCCAAATCGCCAAAAATCCAAATCGCCAAAATTGGCGATCGCCAAAAATCCAAATCGCCAAAAATCCAAATCGCCAAAATTGGCGATCGCCAAAAATCCAAATCGCCAAAAATCCAAATCGCCAAAAATCCAAATCGCCAAAAATCCAAATCGCCAAAAATCCAAATCGCCAAAATTGGCGATCGCCAAAAATCCAAGTCGCCAAAATTGGCGATCGCCAATAATCCAAATCGCCAAAAATCCAAATCGCCAAAAATCCAAATCGCCAAAAATCCAAATCGCCAAAATTGGCGATCGCCAAAAATCCAAATCGCCAAAAATCCAAATCGCTAAAAATCCAAATCGCCAAAAATCCAAATCGCCAAAATTGGCGATCGCCAAAAATCCAAATCGCCAAAATTGGCGATCGCCAAAAATCCAAATCGCCAAAAATCCAAATCGCCAAAATTGGCGATCGCCAAAAATCCAAATCGCCAAAAATCCAAATCGCCAAAATTGGCGATCGCCAAAAATCCAAATCGCCAAAAATCCAAATCGCCAAAAATCCAAATCGCCAAAAATCCAAATCGCCAAAATTGGCGATCGCCAAAAATCCAAATCGCCAAAATTGGCGATCGCCAAAAATCCAAATCGCCAAAAATCCAAATCGCCAAAAATCCAAATCGCCAAAATTGGCGATCGCCAAAAATCCAAATCGCCAAAAATCCAAATCGCCAAAAATCCAAATCGCCAAAATTGGCGATCGCCAAAAATCCAAATCGCCAAAAATCCAAATCGCCAAAATTGGCGATCGCCAAAAATCCAAATCGCCAAAAATCCAAATCGCCAAAAATCCAAATCGCCAAAAATCCAAATCGCCAAAAATCCAAATCGCCAAAAATCCAAATCGCCAAAAATCCAAATCGCCAAAAATCCAAATCGCCAAAATTGGCGATCGCCAAAAATCCAAATCGCCAAAATTGGCGATCGCCAAAAATCCAAATCGCCAAAAATCCAAATCGCCAAAATTGGCGATCGCCAAAAATCCAAATCGCCAAAAATCCAAATCGCCAAAATTGGCGATCGCCAAAAATCCAAATCGCCAAAAATCCAAATCGCCAAAAATCCAAATCGCCAAAAATCCAAATCGCCAAAATTGGCGATCGCCAAAAATCCAAATCGCCAAAATTGGCGATCGCCAAAAATCCAAATCGCCAAAAATCCAAATCGCCAAAAATCCAAATCGCCAAAAATCCAAATCGCCAAAATTGGCGATCGCCAAAAATCCAAATCGCCAAAAATCCAAATCGCCAAAATTGGCGATCGCCAAAAATCCAAATCGCCAAAAATCCAAATCGCCAAAAATCCAAATCGCCAAAAATCCAAATCGCCAAAAATCCAAATCGCCAAAAATCCAAATCGCCAAAATTGGCGATCGCCAAAAATCCAAATCGCCAAAATTGGCGATCGCCAAAAATCCAAATCGCCAAAAATCCAAATCGCCAAAATTGGCGATCGCCAAAAATCCAAATCGCCAAAAATCCAAATCGCCAAAATTGGCGATCGCCAAAAATCCAAATCGCCAAAAATCCAAATCGCCAAAAATCCAAATCGCCAAAAATCCAAATCGCCAAAATTGGCGATCGCCAAAAATCCAAATCGCCAAAATTGGCGATCGCCAAAAATCCAAATCGCCAAAAATCCAAATCGCCAAAAATCCAAATCGCCAAAAATCCAAATCGCCAAAATTGGCGATCGCCAAAAATCCAAATCGCCAAAAATCCAAATCGCCAAAATTGGCGATCGCCAAAAATCCAAATCGCCAAAAATCCAAATCGCCAAAAATCCAAATCGCCAAAAATCCAAATCGCCAAAATTGGCGATCGCCAAAAATCCAAATCGCCAAAAATCCAAATCGCCAAAAATCCAAATCGCCAAAATTGGCGATCGCCAAAAATCCAAATCGCCAAAAATCCAAATCGCCAAAAATCCAAATCGCCAAAAATCCAAATCGCCAAAAATCCAAATCGCCAAAATTGGCGATCGCCAAAAATCCAAATCGCCAAAATTGGCGATCGCCAAAAATCCAAATCGCCAAAAATCCAAATCGCCAAAATTGGCGATCGCCAAAAATCCAAATCGCCAAAAATCCAAATCGCCAAAATTGGCGATCGCCAAAAATCCAAATCGCCAAAAATCCAAATCGCCAAAAATCCAAATCGCCAAAAATCCAAATCGCCAAAAATCCAAATCGCCAAAATTGGCGATCGCCAAAATTCCAAATCGCCAAAAATCCAAATCGCCAAAAATCCAAATCGCCAAAAATCCAAATCGCCAAAAATCCAAATCGCCAAAAATCCAAATCGCCAAAATTGGCGATCGCCAAAAATCCAAATCGCCAAAAATCCAAATCGCCAAAAATCCAAATCGCCGAAATTGGCGATCGCCAAAAATCCAAATCGCCAAAATTGGCGATCGCCAAAAATCCAAATCGCCAAAAATCCAAATCGCCAAAAATCCAAAACGCCAAAAATCCAAATCGCCAAAAATCCAAATCGCCAAAAATCCAAATCGCCAAAATTGGCGATCGCCAAAAATCCAAATCGCCAAAAATCCAAATCGCCAAAAATCCAAATCGCCAAAAATCCAAATCGCCAAAAATCCAAATCGCCAAAAATCCAAATCGCCAAAAATCCAAATCGCCAAAAATCCAAATCGCCAAAAATCCAAATCGCCAAAAATCCAAATCGCCAAAATTGACGATCGCCAAAAATCCAAATCGCCAAAAATCCAAATCGCCAAAATTGGCGATCGCCAAAAATCCAAATCGCCAAAAATCCAAATCGCCAAAAATCCAAATCGCCAAAAATCCAAATCGCCAAAAATCCAAATCGCCAAAATTGGCGATCGCCAAAAATCCAAATCGCCAAAATTGGCGATCGCCAAAAATCCAAATCGCCAAAAATCCAAATCGCCAAAAATCCAAATCGCCAAAAATCCAAATCGCCATAAATCCAAATCGCCAAAAATCCAAATCGCCAAAAATCCAAATCGCCAAAAATCCAAATCGCCAAAAATCCAAATCGCCAAAAATCCAAATCGCCAAAATTGGCGATCGCCAAAATTCCAAATCGCCAAAAATCCAAATCGCCAAAAATCCAAATCGCCAAAAATCCAAATCGCCAAAAATCCAAATCGCCAAAAATCCAAATCGCCAAAATTGGCGATCGCCAAAAATCCAAATCGCCAAAAATCCAAATCGCCAAAAATCCAAATCGCCGAAATTGGCGATCGCCAAAAATCCAAATCGCCAAAATTGGCGATCGCCAAAAATCCAAATCGCCAAAAATCCAAATCGCCAAAAATCCAAAACGCCAAAAATCCAAATCGCCAAAAATCCAAATCGCCAAAAATCCAAATCGCCAAAATTGGCGATCGCCAAAAATCCAAATCGCCAAAAATCCAAATCGCCAAAAATCCAAATCGCCAAAAATCCAAATCGCCAAAAATCCAAATCGCCAAAAATCCAAATCGCCAAAAATCCAAATCGCCAAAAATCCAAATCGCCAAAAATCCAAATCGCCAAAAATCCAAATCGCCAAAATTGACGATCGCCAAAAATCCAAATCGCCAAAAATCCAAATCGCCAAAATTGGCGATCGCCAAAAATCCAAATCGCCAAAAATCCAAATCGCCAAAAATCCAAATCGCCAAAAATCCAAATCGCCAAAAATCCAAATCGCCAAAATTGGCGATCGCCAAAAATCCAAATCGCCAAAATTGGCGATCGCCAAAAATCCAAATCGCCAAAAATCCAAATCGCCAAAAATCCAAATCGCCAAAAATCCAAATCGCCATAAATCCAAATCGCCAAAAATCCAAATCGCCAAAAATCCAAATCGCCAAAAATCCAAATCGCCAAAAATCCAAATCGCCAAAAATCCAAATCGCCAAAATTGGCGATCGCCAAAAATCCAAATCGCCAAAATTGGCGATCGCCAAAAATCCAAATCGCCAAAAATCCAAATCGCCAAAATTGGCGATCGCCAAAAATCCAAATCGCCAAAAATCCAAATCGCCAAAAATCCAAATCGCCAAAAATCCAAATCGCCAAAAATCCAAATCGCCAAAATTGGCGATCGCCAAAAATCCAAATCGCCAAAAATCCAAATCGCCAAAATTGGCGATCGCCAAAAATCCAAATCGCCAAAAATCCAAATCGCCAAAAATCCAAATCGCCAAAAATCCAAATCGCCAAAAATCCAAATCGCCAAAAATCCAAATCGCCAAAAATCCAAATCGCCAAAATTGGCGATCGCCAAAAATCCAAATCGCCAAAAATCCAAATCGCCAAAAATCCAAATCGCCAAAATTGGCGATCGCCAAAAATCCAAATCGCCAAAATTGGCGATCGCCAAAAATCCAAATCGCCAAAAATCCAAATCGCCAAAATTGGCGATCGCCAAAAATCCAAATCGCCAAAAATCCAAATCGCCAAAAATCCAAATCGCCAAAAATCCAAATCGCCAAAAATCCAAATCGCCAAAATTGGCGATCGCCAAAATTCCAAATCGCCAAAAATCCAAATCGCCAAAAATCCAAATCGCCAAAAATCCAAATCGCCAAAAATCCAAATCGCCAAAAATCCAAATCGCCAAAAATCCAAATCGCCGAAATTGGCGATCGCCAAAAATCCAAATCGCCAAAATTGGCGATCGCCAAAAATCCAAATCGCCAAAAATCCAAATCGCCAAAAATCCAAAACGCCAAAAATCCAAATCGCCAAAAATCCAAATCGCCAAAAATCCAAATCGCCAAAATTGGCGATCGCCAAAAATCCAAATCGCCAAAAATCCAAATCGCCAAAAATCCAAATCGCCAAAAATCCAAATCGCCAAAAATCCAAATCGCCAAAAATCCAAATCGCCAAAAATCCAAATCGCCAAAAATCCAAATCGCCAAAAATCCAAATCGCCAAAATTGGCGATCGCCAAAAATCCAAATCGCCAAAATTGGCGATCGCCAAAAATCCAAATCGCCAAAAATCCAAATCGCCAAAAATCCAAATCGCCATAAATCCAAATCGCCAAAAATCCAAATCGCCAAAAATCCAAATCGCCAAAAATCCAAATCGCCAAAAATCCAAATCGCCAAAATTGGCGATCGCCAAAAATCCAAATCGCCAAAATTGGCGATCGCCAAAAATCCAAATCGCCAAAAATCCAAATCGCCAAAATTGGCGATCGCCAAAAATCCAAATCGCCAAAAATCCAAATCGCCAAAAATCCAAATCGCCAAAAATCCAAATCGCCAAAAATCCAAATCGCCAAAAATCCAAATCGCCAAAAATCCAAATCGCCAAAATTGGCGATCGCCAAAAATCCAAATCGCCAAAAATCCAAATCGCCAAAAATCCAAATCGCCAAAAATCCAAATCGCCAAAATTGGCGATCGCCAAAAATCCAAATCGCCAAAATTGGCGATCGCCAAAAATCCAAATCGCCAAAAATCCAAATCGCCAAAATTGGCGATCGCCAAAAATCCAAATCGCCAAAAATCCAAATCGCCAAAAATCCAAATCGCCAAAAATCCAAATCGCCAAAAATCCAAATCGCCAAAATTGGCGATCGCCAAAATTCCAAATCGCCAAAAATCCAAATCGCCCAAAATCCAAATCGCCAAAAATCCAAATCGCCAAAAATCCAAATCGCCAAAAATCCAAATCGCCAAAATTGGCGATCGCCAAAAATCCAAATCGCCAAAAATCCAAATCGCCGAAATTGGCGATCGCCAAAAATCCAAATCGCCAAAATTGGCGATCGCCAAAAATCCAAATCGCCAAAAATCCAAATCGCCAAAAATCCAAAACGCCAAAAATCCAAATCGCCAAAAATCCAAATCGCCAAAAATCCAAATCGCCAAAATTGGCGATCGCCAAAAATCCAAATCGCCAAAAATCCAAATCGCCAAAAATCCAAATCGCCAAAAATCCAAATCGCCAAAAATCCAAATCGCCAAAAATCCAAATCGCCAAAAATCCAAATCGCCAAAAATCCAAATCGCCAAAAATCCAAATCGCCAAAATTGGCGATCGCCAAAAATCCAAATCGCCAAAATTGGCGATCGCCAAAAATCCAAATCGCCAAAAATCCAAATCGCCAAAAATCCAAATCGCCAAAAATCCAAATCGCCATAAATCCAAATCGCCAAAAATCCAAATCGCCAAAAATCCAAATCGCCAAAAATCCAAATCGCCAAAAATCCAAATCGCCAAAAATCCAAATCGCCAAAATTGGCGATCGCCAAAAATCCAAATCGCCAAAATTGGCGATCGCCAAAAATCCAAATCGCCAAAAATCCAAATCGCCAAAATTGGCGATCGCCAAAAATCCAAATCGCCAAAAATCCAAATCGCCAAAATTGGCGATCGCCAAAAATCCAAATCGCCAAAAATCCAAATCGCCAAAAATCCAAATCGCCAAAAATCCAAATCGCCAAAAATCCAAATCGCCAAAAATCCAAATCGCCAAAAATCCAAATCGCCAAAAATCCAAATCGCCAAAATTGGCGATCGCCAAAAATCCAAATCGCCAAAAATCCAAATCGCCAAAAATCCAAATCGCCAAAATTGGCGATCGCCAAAAATCCAAATCGCCAAAATTGGCGATCGCCAAAAATCCAAATCGCCAAAAATCCAAATCGCCAAAATTGGCGATCGCCAAAAATCCAAATCGCCAAAAATCCAAATCGCCAAAAATCCAAATCGCCAAAATTGGCGATCGCCAAAAATCCAAATCGCCAAAAATCCAAATCGCCAAAATTGGCGATCGCCAAAAATCCAAATCGCCAAAAATCCAAATCGCCAAAATTGGCGATCGCCAAAAATCCAAATCGCCAAAAATCCAAATCGCCAAAATTGGCGATCGCCAAAAATCCAAATCGCCAAAATTGGCGATCGCCAAAAATCCAAATCGCCAAAAATCCAAATCGCCAAAAATCCAAATCGCCAAAAATCCAAATCGCCATAAATCCAAATCGCCAAAAATCCAAATCGCCAAAAATCCAAATCGCCAAAAATCCAAATCGCCAAAAATCCAAATCGCCAAAAATCCAAATCGCCAAAAATCCAAATCGCCAAAAATCCAAATCGCCAAAAATCCAAATCGCCAAAAATCCAAATCGCCAAAATTGGCGATCGCCAAAAATCCAAATCGCCAAAAATCCAAATCGCCAAAATTGGCGATCGCCAAAAATCCAAATCGCCAAAAATCCAAATCGCCAAAAATCCAAATCGCCAAAAATCCAAATCGCCAAAAATCCAAATCGCCAAAATTGGCGATCGCCAAAAATCCAAATCGCCAAAATTGGCGATCGCCAAAAATCCAAATCGCCAAAAATCCAAATCGCCAAAAATCCAAATCGCCAAAAATCCAAATCGCCATAAATCCAAATCGCCAAAAATCCAAATCGCCAAAAATCCAAATCGCCAAAAATCCAAATCGCCAAAAATCCAAATCGCCAAAAATCCAAATCGCCAAAATTGGCGATCGCCAAAAATCCAAATCGCCAAAATTGGCGATCGCCAAAAATCCAAATCGCCAAAAATCCAAATCGCCAAAATTGGCGATCGCCAAAAATCCAAATCGCCAAAAATCCAAATCGCCAAAAATCCAAATCGCCAAAAATCCAAATCGCCAAAAATCCAAATCGCCAAAATTGGCGATCGCCAAAAATCCAAATCGCCAAAAATCCAAATCGCCAAAATTGGCGATCGCCAAAAATCCAAATCGCCAAAAATCCAAATCGCCAAAAATCCAAATCGCCAAAAATCCAAATCGCCAAAAATCCAAATCGCCAAAAATCCAAATCGCCAAAAATCCAAATCGCCAAAATTGGCGATCGCCAAAAATCCAAATCGCCAAAATTGGCGATCGCCAAAAATCCAAATCGCCAAAAATCCAAATCGCCAAAATTGGCGATCGCCAAAAATCCAAATCGCCAAAAATCCAAATCGCCAAAAATCCAAATCGCCAAAAATCCAAATCGCCAAAATTGGCGATCGCCAAAAATCCAAATCGCCAAAAATCCAAATCGCCAAAATTGGCGATCGCCAAAAATCCAAATCGCCAAAAATCCAAATCGCCAAAATTGGCGATCGCCAAAAATCCAAATCGCCAAAAATCCAAATCGCCAAAAATCCAAATCGCCAAAAATCCAAATCGCCAAAATTGGCGATCGCCAAAAATCCAAATCGCCAAAAATCCAAATCGCCAAAAATCCAAATCGCCAAAATTGGCGATCGCCAAAAATCCAAATCGCCAAAATTGGCGATCGCCAAAAATCCAAATCGCCAAAAATCCAAATCGCCAAAAATCCAAATCGCCAAAAATCCAAATCGCCATAAATCCAAATCGCCAAAAATCCAAATCGCCAAAAATCCAAATCGCCAAAAATCCAAATCGCCAAAAATCCAAATCGCCAAAAATCCAAATCGCCAAAAATCCAAATCGCCAAAAATCCAAATCGCCAAAAATCCAAATCGCCAAAAATCCAAATCGCCAAAAATCCAAATCGCCAAAATTGGCGATCGCCAAAAATCCAAATCGCCAAAAATCCAAATCGCCAAAAATCCAAATCGCCAAAATTCCAAATCGCCAAAAATCCAAATCGCCAAAATTCCAAATCGCCATAAATCCAAATCGCCAAAAATCCAAATCGCCAAAAATCCAAATCGCCAAAAATCCAAATCGCCAAAAATCCAAATCGCCAAAAATCCAAATCGCCAAAATTGGCGATCGCCAAAAATCCAAATCGCCAAAATTGGCGATCGCCAAAAATCCAAATCGCCAAAATTGGCGATCGCCAAAAATCCAAATCGCCAAAAATCCAAATCGCCAAAAATCCAAATCGCCAAAAATCCAAATCGCCAAAATTGGCGATCGCCAAAAATCCAAATCGCCAAAAATCCAAATCGCCAAAATTGGCGATCGCCAAAAATCCAAATCGCCAAAAATCCAAATCGCCAAAAATCCAAATCGCCAAAAATCCAAATCGCCAAAAATCCAAATCGCCAAAAATCCAAATCGCCAAAAATCCAAATCGCCAAAAATCCAAATCGCCAAAATTGGCGATCGCCAAAAATCCAAATCGCCAAAATTGGCGATCGCCAAAAATCCAAATCGCCAAAAATCCAAATCGCCAAAATTGGCGATCGCCAAAAATCCAAATCGCCAAAAATCCAAATCGCCAAAAATCCAAATCGCCGAAATTGGCGATCGCCAAAAATCCAAATCGCCAAAATTGGCGATCGCCAAAAATCCAAATCGCCAAAAATCCAAATCGCCAAAAATCCAAATCGCCAAAATTGGCGATCGCCAAAAATCCAAATCGCCAAAAATCCAAATCGCCAAAAATCCAAATCGCCGAAATTGGCGATCGCCAAAAATCCAAATCGCCAAAATTGGCGATCGCCAAAAATCCAAATCGCCAAAAATCCAAATCGCCAAAAATCCAAATCGCCAAAAATCCAAATCGCCAAAAATCCAAATCGCCAAAAATCCAAATCGCCAAAAATCCAAATCGCCAAAATTGGCGATCGCCAAAAATCCAAATCGCCAAAATTGGCGATCGCCAAAAATCCAAATCGCCAAAAATCCAAATCGCCAAAAATCCAAATCGCCAAAAATCCAAATCGCCAAAAATCCAAATCGCCAAAATTGGCGATCGCCAAAAATCCAAATCGCCAAAAATCCAAATCGCCAAAAATCCAAATCGCCAAAATTGGCGATCGCCAAAAATCCAAATCGCCAAAAATCCAAATCGCCAAAAATCCAAATCGCCAAAAATCCAAATCGCCAGAAATCCAAATCGCCAAAATTGGCGATCGCCAAAAATCCAAATCGCCAAAAATCCAAATCGCCAAAATTGGCGATCGCCAAAAATCCAAATCGCCAAAAATCCAAATCGCCAAAAATCCAAATCGCCAAAAATCCAAATCGCCAAAAATCCAAATCGCCAAAATTGGCGATCGCCAAAAATCCAAATCGCCAAAAATCCAAATCGCCAAAAATCCAAATCGCCGAAATTGGCGATCGCCAAAAATCCAAATCGCCAAAATTGGCGATCGCCAAAAATCCAAATCGCCAAAAATCCAAATCGCCAAAAATCCAAATCGCCAAAAATCCAAAACGCCAAAAATCCAAATCGCCAAAAATCCAAATCGCCAAAAATCCAAATCGCCAAAATTGGCGATCGCCAAAAATCCAAATCGCCAAAAATCCAAATCGCCAAAAATCCAAATCGCCAAAAATCCAAATCGCCAAAAATCCAAATCGCCAAAAATCCAAATCGCCAAAAATCCAAATCGCCAAAATTGGCGATCGCCAAAAATCCAAATCGCCAAAAATCCAAATCGCCAAAAATCCAAATCGCCAAAATTCCAAATCGCCAAAAATCCAAATCGCCAAAATTCCAAATCGCCATAAATCCAAATCGCCAAAAATCCAAATCGCCAAAAATCCAAATCGCCAAAAATCCAAATCGCCAAAAATCCAAATCGCCAAAAATCCAAATCGCCAAAAATCCAAATCGCCAAAATTGGCGATCGCCAAAAATCCAAATCGCCAAAAATCCAAATCGCCAAAAATCCAAATCGCCAAAAATCCAAATCGCCAAAAATCCAAATCGCCAAAATTGGCGATCGCCAAAAATCCAAATCGCCAAAATTGGCGATCGCCAAAAATCCAAATCGCCAAAAATCCAAATCGCCAAAAATCCAAATCGCCAAAAATCCAAATCGCCATAAATCCAAATCGCCAAAAATCCAAATCGCCAAAAATCCAAATCGCCAAAAATCCAAATCGCCAAAAATCCAAATCGCCAAAAATCCAAATCGCCAAAAATCCAAATCGCCAAAAATCCAAATCGCCAAAAATCCAAATCGCCAAAAATCCAAATCGCCAAAAATCCAAATCGCCAAAATTGGCGATCGCCAAAAATCCAAATCGCCAAAAATCCAAATCGCCAAAAATCCAAATCGCCAAAATTCCAAATCGCCAAAAATCCAAATCGCCAAAATTCCAAATCGCCATAAATCCAAATCGCCAAAAATCCAAATCGCCAAAAATCCAAATCGCCAAAAATCCAAATCGCCAAAAATCCAAATCGCCAAAAATCCAAATCGCCAAAAATCCAAATCGCCAAAAATCCAAATCGCCAAAATTGGCGATCGCCAAAAATCCAAATCGCCAAAAATCCAAATCGCCAAAAATCCAAATCGCCAAAAATCCAAATCGCCAAAAATCCAAATCGCCAAAAATCCAAATCGCCAAAATTGGCGATCGCCAAAAATCCAAATCGCCAAAAATCCAAATCGCCAAAAATCCAAATCGCCAAAAATCCAAATCGCCAAAAATCCAAATCGCCAAAAATCCAAATCGCCAAAAATCCAAATCGCCAAAATTGGCGATCGCCAAAAATCCAAATCGCCAAAAATCCAAATCGCCAAAAATCCAAATCGCCAAAATTCCAAATCGCCAAAAATCCAAATCGCCAAAATTCCAAATCGCCATAAATCCAAATCGCCAAAAATCCAAATCGCCAAAAATCCAAATCGCCAAAAATCCAAATCGCCAAAAATCCAAATCGCCAAAAATCCAAATCGCCAAAAATCCAAATCGCCAAAAATCCAAATCGCCAAAATTGGCGATCGCCAAAAATCCAAATCGCCAAAATTGGCGATCGCCAAAAATCCAAATCGCCAAAAATCCAAATCGCCAAAAATCCAAATCGCCAAAAATCCAAATCGCCAAAAATCCAAATCGCCAAAATTGGCGATCGCCAAAAATCCAAATCGCCAAAATTGGCGATCGCCAAAAATCCAAATCGCCAAAAATCCAAATCGCCAAAAATCCAAATCGCCAAAAATCCAAATCGCCATAAATCCAAATCGCCAAAAATCCAAATCGCCAAAAATCCAAATCGCCAAAAATCCAAATCGCCAAAAATCCAAATCGCCAAAAATCCAAATCGCCAAAAATCCAAATCGCCAAAAATCCAAATCGCCAAAAATCCAAATCGCCAAAAATCCAAATCGCCAAAATTGGCGATCGCCAAAAATCCAAATCGCCAAAATTGGCGATCGCCAAAAATCCAAATCGCCAAAAATCCAAATCGCCAAAAATCCAAATCGCCAAAAATCCAAATCGCCAAAAATCCAAATCGCCAAAATTGGCGATCGCCAAAAATCCAAATCGCCAAAATTGGCGATCGCCAAAAATCCAAATCGCCAAAAATCCAAATCGCCAAAAATCCAAATCGCCAAAAATCCAAATCGCCATAAATCCAAATCGCCAAAAATCCAAATCGCCAAAAATCCAAATCGCCAAAAATCCAAATCGCCAAAAATCCAAATCGCCAAAAATCCAAATCGCCAAAAATCCAAATCGCCAAAAATCCAAATCGCCAAAAATCCAAATCGCCAAAATTGGCGATCGCCAAAAATCCAAATCGCCAAAAATCCAAATCGCCAAAATTGGCGATCGCCAAAAATCCAAATCGCCAAAAATCCAAATCGCCAAAAATCCAAATCGCCAAAAATCCAAATCGCCAAAATTGGCGATCGCCAAAAATCCAAATCGCCAAAATTGGCGATCGCCAAAAATCCAAATCGCCAAAATTGGCGATCGCCAAAAATCCAAATCGCCAAAATTGGCGATCGCCGAAAATCCAAATCGCCAAAATTGGCGATCGCCAAAAATCCAAATCGCCAAAAATCCAAATCGCCAAAATTGGCGATCGCCAAAAATCCAAATCGCCAAAAATCCAAATCGCCAAAAATCCAAATCGCCAAAAATCCAAATCGCCAAAAATCCAAATCGCCAAAATTGGCGATCGCCAAAAATCCAAATCGCCAAAATTGGCGATCGCCAAAAATCCAAATCGCCAAAAATCCAAATCGCCAAAATTGGCGATCGCCAAAAATCCAAATCGCCAAAAATCCAAATCGCCAAAAATCCAAATCGCCGAAATTGGCGATCGCCAAAAATCCAAATCGCCAAAATTGGCGATCGCCAAAAATCCAAATCGCCAAAAATCCAAATCGCCAAAAATCCAAATCGCCAAAAATCCAAATCGCCAAAAATCCAAATCGCCAAAATTGGCGATCGCCAAAAATCCAAATCGCCAAAAATCCAAATCGCCAAAAATCCAAATCGCCGAAATTGGCGATCGCCAAAAATCCAAATCGCCAAAATTGGCGATCGCCAAAAATCCAAATCGCCAAAAATCCAAATCGCCAAAAATCCAAATCGCCAAAAATCCAAATCGCCGAAATTGGCGATCGCCAAAAATCCAAATCGCCAAAAATCCAAATCGCCAAAAATCCAAATCGCCAAAAATCCAAATCGCCGAAATTGGCGATCGCCAAAAATCCAAATCGCCAAAATTGGCGATCGCCAAAAATCCAAATCGCCAAAAATCCAAATCGCCAAAAATCCAAATCGCCAAAAATCCAAATCGCCAAAAATCCAAATCGCCAAAAATCCAAATCGCCATAAATCCAAATCGCCAAAAATCCAAATCGCCAAAATTGGCGATCGCCAAAAATCCAAATCGCCAAAAATCCAAATCGCCAAAAATCCAAATCGCCAAAAATCCAAATCGCCAAAAATCCAAATCGCCAAAATTGGCGATCGCCAAAAATCCAAATCGCCAAAAATCCAAATCGCCAAAAATCCAAATCGCCAAAAATCCAAATCGCCAAAAATCCAAATCGCCAAAAATCCAAATCGCCAAAATTGGCGATCGCCAAAAATCCAAATCGCCAAAAATCCAAATCGCCAAAAATCCAAATCGCCGAAATTGGCGATCGCCAAAAATCCAAATCGCCAAAATTGGCGATCGCCAAAAATCCAAATCGCCAAAAATCCAAATCGCCAAAAATCCAAATCGCCAAAAATCCAAATCGCCAAGAATCCAAATCGCCATAAATCCAAATCGCCAAAGATCCAAATCGCCAAAAATCCAAATCGCCAAAAATCCAAATCGCCAAAAATCCAAATCGCCAAAATTGGCGATCGCCAAAAATCCAAATCGCCAAAATTGGCGATCGCCAAAAATCCAAATCGCCAAAAATCCAAATCGCCAAAATTGGCGATCGCCAAAAATCCAAATCGCCAAAAATCCAAATCGCCAAAAATCCAAATCGCCAAAAATCCAAATCGCCGAAATTGGCGATCGCCAAAAATCCAAATCGCCAAAAATCCAAATCGCCAAAATTGGCGATCGCCAAAAATCCAAATCGCCAAAAATCCAAATCGCCAAAAATCCAAATCGCCAAAAATCCAAATCGCCAAAAATCCAAATCGCCAAAAATCCAAATCGCCATAAATCCAAATCGCCAAAAATCCAAATCGCCAAAATTGGCGATCGCCAAAAATCCAAATCGCCAAAAATCCAAATCGCCAAAAATCCAAATCGCCAAAAATCCAAATCGCCAAAAATCCAAATCGCCAAAATTGGCGATCGCCAAAAATCCAAATCGCCAAAAATCCAAATCGCCAAAAATCCAAATCGCCAAAAATCCAAATCGCCAAAATTGGCGATCGCCAAAAATCCAAATCGCCAAAAATCCAAATCGCCAAAAATCCAAATCGCCAAAATTGGCGATCGCCAAAAATCCAAATCGCCAAAAATCCAAATCGCCAAAAATCCAAATCGCCAAAAATCCAAATCGCCAAAATTGGCGATCGCCAAAAATCCAAATCGCCAAAAATCCAAATCGCCAAAATTGGCGATCGCCAAAAATCCAAATCGCCAAAAATCCAAATCGCCAAAAATCCAAATCGCCAAAAATCCAAATCGCCGAAATTGGCGATCGCCAAAAATCCAAATCGCCAAAATTGGCGATCGCCAAAAATCCAAATCGCCAAAAATCCAAATCGCCAAAAATCCAAATCGCCAAAATTGGCGATCGCCAAAAATCCAAATCGCCAAAAATCCAAATCGCCAAAAATCCAAATCGCCAAAATTGGCGATCGCCAAAAATCCAAATCGCCAAAATTGGCGATCGCCAAAAATCCAAATCGCCAAAATTGGCGATCGCCAAAAATCCAAATCGCCAAAAATCCAAATCGCCAAAATTGGCGATCGCCAAAAATCCAAATCGCCAAAAATCCAAATCGCCAAAAATCCAAATCGCCAAAAATCCAAATCGCCGAAATTGGCGATCGCCAAAAATCCAAATCGCCAAAATTGGCGATAGCCAAAAATCCAAATCGCCAAAAATCCAAATCGCCAAAAATCCAAATCGCCAAAATTGGCGATCGCCAAAAATCCAAATCGCCAAAAATCCAAATCGCCAAAAATCCAAATCGCCAAAAATCCAAATCGCCAAAAATCCAAATCGCCGAAATTGGCGATCGCCAAAAATCCAAATCGCCAAAATTGGCGATCGCCAAAAATCCAAATCGCCAAAAATCCAAATCGCCAAAAATCCAAATCGCCAAAAATCCAAATCGCCAAAAATCCAAATCGCCAAAAATCCAAATCGCCAAAATTGGCGATCGCCAAAAATCCAAATCGCCAAAAATCCAAATCGCCAAAATTGGCGATCGCCAAAAATCCAAATCGCCAAAAATCCAAATCGCCAAAAATCCAAATCGCCAAAAATCCAAATCGCCAAAAATCCAAATCGCCAAAAATCCAAATCGCCAAAATTGGCGATCGCCAAAACTCCAAATCGCCAAAAATCCAAATCACCAAAAATCCAAATCGCCAAAAATCCAAATCGCCAAAAATCCAAATCGCCAAAAATCCAAATCGCCAAAAATCCAAATCGCCAAAAATCCAAATCGCCAAAAATCCAAATCGCCAAAAATCCAAATCGCCAAAAATCCAAATCGCCAAAAATCCAAATCGCCAAAAATCCAAATCGCCAAAAATCCAAATCGCCAAAAATCCAAATCGCCAAAAATCCAAATCGCCAAAAATCCAAATCGCCAAAATTCCAAATCGCCATAAATCCAAATCGCCAAAAATCCAAATCGCCAAAAATCCAAATCGCCAAAAATCCAAATCGCCAAAATTCCAAATCGCCATAAATCCAAATCGCCAAAAATCCAAATCGCCAAAAATCCAAATCGCCAAAATTCCAAATCGCCATAAATCCAAATCGCCAAAATTGGCGATCGCCAAAAATCCAAATCGCCAAAAATCCAAATCGCCAAAAATCCAAATCGCCAAAATTCCAAATCGCCATAAATCCAAATCGCCAAAAATCCAAATCGCCAAAAATCCAAATCGCCAAAATTCCAAATCGCCATAAATCCAAATCGCCAAAATTGCCGATCGCCAAAAATCCAAATCGCCAAAAATCCAAATCGCCAAAATTGGCGATCGCCAAAAATCCAAATCGCCAAAAATCCAAATCGCCATAAATCCAAATCGCCAAAAATCCAAATCGCCAAAATTGGCGATCGCCAAAAATCCAAATCGCCAAAAATCCAAATCGCCAAAATTGGCGATCGCCAAAAATCCAAATCGCCAAAATTGGCGATCGCCAAAAATCCAAATCGCCAAAAATCCAAATCGCCAAAAATCCAAATCGCCAAAAATCCAAATCGCCAAAAATCCAAATCGCCAAAAATCCAAATCGCCAAAATTGGCGATCGCCAAAAATCCAAATCGCCAAAAATCCAAATCGCCAAAATTGGCGATCGCCAAAAATCCAAATCGCCAAAATTGGCGATCGCCAAAAATCCAAATCGCCAAAAATCCAAATCGCCAAAATTGGCGATCGCCAAAAATCCAAATCGCCAAAAATCCAAATCGCCAAAAATCCAAATCGCCAAAAATCCAAATCGCCAAAATTGGCGATCGCCAAAAATCCAAATCGCCAAAATTGGCGATCGCCAAAAATCCAAATCGCCAAAAATCCAAGTCGCCAAAAATCCAAATAGCCAAAAATCCAAATCGCCAAAAATCCAAATCGCCAAAATTGGCGATCGCCAAAAATCCAAATCGCCAAAATTGGCGATCGCCAAAAATCCAAATCGCCAAAAATCCAAGTCGCCAAAAATCCAAATAGCCAAAAATCCAAATCGCCAAAAATCCAAATCGCCAAAAATCCAAATCGCCAAAATTGACGATCGCCAAAAATCCAAATCGCCAAAAATCCAAATCGCCAAAATTGGGGATCGCCAAAAATCCAAATCGCCAAAAATCCAAATCGCCAAAAATCCAAATCGCCAAAATTGACGATCGCCAAAAATCCAAATCGCCAAAAATCCAAATCGCCAAAATTGGCGATCGCCAAAAATCCAAATCGCCAAAAATCCAAATCGCCAAAATTGGCGATCGCCAAAAATCCAAATCGCCAAAAATCCAAATCGCCAAAATTGGCGATCGCCAAAAATCCAAATCGCCAAAAATCCAAATCGCCAAAAATCCAAATCGCCAAAATTGGCGATCGCCAAAAATCCAAATCGCCAAAAATCCAAATCGCCAAAATTGGCGATCGCCAAAAATCCAAATCGCCAAAAATCCAAATCGCCAAAAATCCAAATCGCCAAAATTGACGATCGCCAAAAATCCAAATCGCCAAAAATCCAAATCGCCAAAATTGGCGATCGCCAAAAATCCAAATCGCCAAAAATCCAAATCGCCAAAATTGGCGATCGCCAAAAATCCAAATCGCCAAAAATCCAAATCGCCAAAATTGGCGATCGCCAAAAATCCAAATCGCCAAAAATCCAAATCGCCAAAAATCCAAATCGCCAAAATTGGCGATCGCCAAAAATCCAAATCGCCAAAAATCCAAATCGCCAAAAATCCAAATCGCCAAAATTGGCGATCGCCAAAAATCCAAATCGCCAAAAATCCAAATCGCCAAAAATCCAAATCGCCAAAAATCCAAATCGCCAAAATTGGCGATCGCCAAAAATCCAAATCGCCAAAATTGGCGATCGCCAAAAATCCAAATCGCCAAAATTGGCGATCGCCAAAAATCCAAATCGCCAAAAATCCAAATCGCCAAAAATCCAAATCGCCAAAATTGGCGATCGCCAAAAATCCAAATCGCCAAAATTGGCGATCGCCAAAAATCCAAATCGCCAAAAATCCAAATCGCCAAAAATCCAAATCGCCAAAATTGGCGATCGCCAAAAATCCAAATCGCCAAAAATCCAAATCGCCAAAAATCCAAATCGCCAAAATTGGCGATCGCCAAAAATCCAAATCGCCAAAAATCCAAATCGCCAAAAATCCAAATCGCCAAAATTGGCGATCGCCAAAAATCCAAATCGCCAAAAATCCAAATCGCCAAAAATCCAAATCGCCAAAATTGGCGATCGCCAAAAATCCAAATCGCCAAAAATCCAAATCGCCAAAAAACCAAATCGCCAAAAATCCAAATCGCCAAAATTGGCGATCGCCCAAAATCCAAATCGCCAAAAATCCAAATCGCCAAAAATCCAAATCGCCAAAATTGGCGATCGCCAAAAATCCAAATCGCCAAAAATCCAAATCGCCAAAATTGGCGATCGCCAAAAATCCAAATCGCCAAAAATACAAATCGCCAAAAATCCAAATCGCCAAAAATCCAAATCGCCAAAATTGGCGATCGCCAAAAATCCAAATCGCCAAAATTGGCGATCGCCAAAAATCCAAATCGCCAAAATTGGCGATCGCCAAAAATCCAAATCGCCAAAAATCCAAATCGCCAAAATTGGCGATCGCCAAAAATCCAAATCGCCAAAAATCCAAATCGCCAAAATTGGCGATCGCCAAAAATCCAAATCGCCAAAATTGGCGATCGCCAAAAATCCAAATCGCCAAAAATCCAAATCGCCAAAAATCCAAATCGCCAAAATTGGCGATCGCCAATTGGCGATCGCCAAAAATCCAAATCGCCAAAAATCCAAATCGCCAAAAATCCAAATCGCCAAAATTGGCGATCGCCAAAAATCGAAATCGCCAAAAATCCAAATCGCCAAAATTGGCGATCGCCAAAAATCCAAATCGCCAAAAATCCAAATCGCCAAAAATCCAAATCGCCAAAAATTGGCGATCGCCAAAAATCCAAATCGCCAAAATTGCCAAATCGCCAAAATTGGCGATCGCCAAAAATCCAAATCGCCAAAAATCCAAATCGCCAAAAATCCAAATCGCCAAAATTGGCGATCGCCAAAAATCCAAATCGCCAAAAATCCAAATCGCCAAAAATCCAGATCGCCAAAAATCCAAATCGCCAAAATTGGCGATCGCCAAAAATCCAAATCGCCAAAAATCCAAATCGCCAAAAATCCAAATCGCCAAAATTGGCGATCGCCAAAAATCCAAATCGCCAAAATTGGCGATCGCCAAAAATCCAAATCGCCAAAATTGGCGATCGCCAAAAATCCAAATCGCCAAAAATCCAAATCGCCAAAAATCCAAATCGCCAAAATTGGCGATCGCCAAAAATCCAAATCGCCAAAATTGGCGATCGCCAAAAATCCAAATCGCCAAAAATCCAAATCGCCAAAATTAGCGATCGCCAAAAATCCAAATCGCCAAAAATCCAAATCGCCAAAATTGGCGATCGCCAAAAATCCAAATCGCCAAAAATCCAAATCGCCAAAAATCCAAATCGCCAAAAATCCAAATCGCCAAAATTGGCGATCGCCAAAAATCCAAATCGCCAAAATTGGCGATCGCCAAAAATCCAAATCGCCAAAAATCCAAATCGCCAAAAATCCAAATCGCCAAAAATCCAAATCGCCAAAATTGGCGATCGCCAAAAATCCAAATCGCCAAAAATCCAAATCGCCAAAATTGGCGATCGCCCAAAATCCAAATCGCCAAAAATCCAAATCGCCAAAAATCCAAATCGCCAAAATTGGCGATCGCCAAAAATCCAAATCGCCAAAAATCCAAATCGCCAAAATTGGCGATCGCCAAAAATCCAAATCGCCAAAAATACAAATCGCCAAAAATCCAAATCGCCAAAAATCCAAATCGCCAAAATTGGCGATCGCCAAAAATCCAAATCGCCAAAAATCCAAATCGCCAAAATTGGCGATCGCCAAAAATCCAAATCGCCAAAAATACAAATCGCCAAAAATCCAAATCGCCAAAAATCCAAATCGCCAAAATTGGCGATCGCCAAAAATCCAAATCGCCAAAAATCCAAATCGCCAAAATTGGCGATCGCCAAAAATCCAAATCGCCAAAAATCCAAATCGCCAAAAATCCAAATCGCCAAAAATCCAAATCGCCAAAAAACCAAATCGCCAAAAATCCAAATCGCCAAAAATCCAAATCGCCAAAATTGGCGATCGCCAAAAATCCAAATCGGCAAAAATCCAATTCGCCAAAAATCCAAATCGCCAAAATTGGCGATCGCCAAAAATCCAAATCGCCAAAATTGGCGACCGCCAAAAATCCAAATCGCCAAAAATCCAAATCGCCAAAAATCCAAATCGCCAAAATTGGCGATCGCCAAAAATCCAAATCGCCAAAAATCCAAATCGCCAAAATTGGCGATCGCCAAAAATCCAAATCGCCAAAAATCCAAATCGCCAAAATTGGCGATCGCCAAAAATCCAAATCGCCAAAATTGGCGATCGCCAAACATCCAAATCGCCAAAAATCCAAATCGCCAAAAATCCAAATCGCCAAAAATCCAAATCGCCAAAATTGGCGATCGCCAAAAATCCAAATCGCCAAAATTGGCGATCGCCAAAAATCCAAATCGCCAAAAATCCAAATCGCCAAAAATCCAAATCGCCAAAAATCCAAATCGCCAAAATTGGCGATCGCCAAAAATCCAAATCGCCAAAAATCCAAATCGCCAAAATTGGCGATCGCCAAAAATCCAAATCGCCAAAAATCCAAATCGCCAAAAATCCAAATCGCCAAAAATCCAAATCGCCAAAATTGGCGATCGCCAAAAATCCAAATCGCCAAAATTGGCGATCGCCAAAAATCCAAATCGCCAAAAATCCAAATCGCCAAAAATCCAAATCGCCAAAAATCCAAATCGCCAAAATTGGCGATCGCCAAAAATCCAAATCGCCAAAATCGGCGATCGCCAAAAATCCAAATCGCCAAAAATCCAAATCGCCAAAATTGGCGATCGCCAAAAATCCAAATCGCCAAAATTGGCGATCGCCAAAAATCCAAATCGCCAAAAATCCAAATCGCCAAAATTGGCGATCGCCAAAAATCCAAATCGCCAAAAATCCAAATCGCCAAAATTGGCGATCGCCAAAATTGGCGATCGCCAAAAATCCAAATCGCCAAAAATCCAAATCGCCAAAATTGGCGATCGCCAAAAATCCAAATCGCCAAAAATCCAAATCGCCAAAAATCCAAATCGCCAAAATTGGCGATCGCCAAAAATCCAAATCGCCAAAAATCCAAATCGCCAAAATTGGCGATCGCCAAAAATCCAAATCGCCAAAAATCCAAATCGCCAAAAATCCAAATCGCCAAAATTGGCGATCGCCAAAAATCCAAATCGCCAAAAATCCAAATCGCCAAAAATCCAAATCGCCAAAATTGGCGATCGCCAAAAATCCAAATCGCCAAAATTGGCGATCGCCTAAAATCCAAATCGCCAAAAATCCAAATCGCCAAAAATCCAAATCGCCAAAAATCCAAATCGCCAAAAATCCAAATCGCCAAAAATCCAAATCGCCAAAATTGGCGATCGCCAAAAATCCAAATCGCCAAAAATCCAAATCGCCAAAATTGGCGATCGCCAAAAATCCAAATCGCCAAAAATCCAAATCGCCAAAATTGGCGATCGCCAAAAATCCAAATCGCCAAAATTGGCGATCGCCTAAAATCCAAATCGCCAAAAATCCAAATCGCCAAAAATCCAAATCGCCAAAAATCCAAATCGCCAAAATTGGCGATCGCCAAAAATCCAAATCGCCAAAAATCCAAATCGCCAAAATTGGCGATCGCCAAAAATCCAAATCGCCAAAATTGGCGATCGCCAAAAATCCAAATCGCCAAAAATCCAAATCGCCAAAATTGGCGATCGCCAAAAATCCAAATCGCCAAAATTGGCGATCGCCAAAAATCCAAATCGCCAAAATTGGCGATCGCCAAAAATCCAAATCGCCAAAATTGGCGATCGCCAAAAATCCAAATCGCCAAAAATCCAAATCGCCAAAATTGGCGATCGCCAAAAATCCAAATCGCCAAAAATCCAAATCGCCAAAAATCCAAATCGCCAAAAATCCAAATCGCCAAAAATCCAAATCGCCAAAAATCCAAATCGCCAAAAATCCAAATCGCCAAAATTGGCGATCGCCAAAAATCCAAATCGCCAAAAATCCAAATCGCCAAAAATCCAAATCGCCAAAATTGGCGATCGCCAAAAATCCAAATCGCCAAAATTGGCGATCGCCAAAAATCCAAATCGCCAAAAATCCAAATCGCCAAAAATCCAAATCGCCAAAAATCCAAATCGCCAAAAATCCAAATCGCCAAAAATCCAAATCGCCAAAAATCCAAATCGCCAAAAATCCAAATCGCCAAAATTGGCGATCGCCAAAAATCCAAATCGCCAAAAATCCAAATCGCCAAAAATCCAAATCGCCAAAAATCCAAATCGCCAAAAATCCAAATCGCCAAAAATCCAAATCGCCAAAAATCCAAATCGCCAAAAATCCAAATCGCCAAAAATCCAAATCGCCAAAATTGGCGATCGCCAAAAATCCAAATCGCCAAAAATCCAAATCGCCAAAATTGGCGATCGCCAAAAATCCAAATCGCCAAAATTGGCGATCGCCAAAAATCCAAATCGCCAAAATTGGCGATCGCCAAAAATCCAAATCGCCAAAAATCCAAATCGCCAAAAATCCAAATCGCCAAAAATCCAAATCGCCAAAAATCCAAATCGCCAAAAATCCAAATCGCCAAAAATCCAAATCGCCAAAAATCCAAATCGCCAAAATTGGCGATCGCCAAAAATCCAAATCGCCAAAAATCCAAATCGCCAAAAATCCAAATCGCCAAAAATCCAAATCGCCAAAAATCCAAATCGCCAAAAATCCAAATCGCCAAAAATCCAAATCGCCAAAAATCCAAATCGCCAAAAATCCAAATCGCCAAAATTGGCGATCGCCAAAAATCCAAATCGCCAAAAATCCAAATCGCCAAAAATCCAAATCGCCAAAATTGGCGATCGCCAAAAATCCAAATCGCCAAAATTGGCGATCGCCAAAAATCCAAATCGCCAAAATTGGCGATCGCCAAAAATCCAAATCGCCAAAATTGGCGATCGCCAAAAATCCAAATCGCCAAAATTGGCGATCGCCAAAAATCCAAATCGCCAAAAATCCAAATCGCCAAAAATCCAAATCGCCAAAAATCCAAATCGCCAAAAATCCAAATCGCCAAAAATCCAAATCGCCAAAATTGGCGATCGCCAAAAATCCAAATCGCCAAAATTGGCGATCGCCAAAAATCCAAATCGCCAAAATTGGCGATCGCCAAAAATCCAAATCGCCAAAAATCCAAATCGCCAAAAATCCAAATCGCCAAAAATCCAAATCGCCAAAAATCCAAATCGCCAAAAATCCAAATCGCCAAAAATCCAAATCGCCAAAAATCCAAATCGCCAAAAATCCAAATCGCCAAAATTGGCGATCGCCAAAAATCCAAATCGCCAAAAATCCAAATCGCCAAAAATCCAAATCGCCAAAAATCCAAATCGCCAAAAATCCAAATCGCCAAAAATCCAAATCGCCAAAAATCCAAATCGCCAAAATTGGCGATCGCCAAAAATCCAAATCGCCAAAAATCCAAATCGCCAAAATTGGCGATCGCCAAAAATCCAAATCGCCAAAAATCCAAATCGCCAAAATTGGCGATCGCCAAAAATCCAAATCGCCAAAATTGGCGATCGCCTAAAATCCAAATCGCCAAAAATCCAAATCGCCAAAAATCCAAATCGCCAAAAATCCAAATCGCCAAAATTGGCGATCGCCAAAAATCCAAATCGCCAAAAATCCAAATCGCCAAAATTGGCGATCGCCAAAAATCCAAATCGCCAAAATTGGCGATCGCCAAAAATCCAAATCGCCAAAAATCCAAATCGCCAAAATTGGCGATCGCCAAAAATCCAAATCGCCAAAATTGGCGATCGCCAAAAATCCAAATCGCCAAAATTGGCGATCGCCAAAAATCCAAATCGCCAAAAATCCAAATCGCCAAAATTGGCGATCGCCAAAAATCCAAATCGCCAAAAATCCAAATCGCCAAAAATCCAAATCGCCAAAAATCCAAATCGCCAAAAATCCAAATCGCCAAAAATCCAAATCGCCAAAAATCCAAATCGCCAAAAATCCAAATCGCCAAAATTGGCGATCGCCAAAAATCCAAATCGCCAAAAATCCAAATCGCCAAAAATCCAAATCGCCAAAATTGGCGATCGCCAAAAATCCAAATCGCCAAAATTGGCGATCGCCAAAAATCCAAATCGCCAAAATTGGCGATCGCCAAAAATCCAAATCGCCAAAAATCCAAATCGCCAAAAATCCAAATCGCCAAAAATCCAAATCGCCAAAAATCCAAATCGCCAAAAATCCAAATCGCCAAAAATCCAAATCGCCAAAAATCCAAATCGCCAAAATTGGCGATCGCCAAAAATCCAAATCGCCAAAAATCCAAATCGCCAAAAATCCAAATCGCCAAAAATCCAAATCGCCAAAAATCCAAATCGCCAAAAATCCAAATCGCCAAAAATCCAAATCGCCAAAAATCCAAATCGCCAAAAATCCAAATCGCCAAAATTGGCGATCGCCAAAAATCCAAATCGCCAAAAATCCAAATCGCCAAAAATCCAAATCGCCAAAATTGGCGATCGCCAAAAATCCAAATCGCCAAAATTGGCGATCGCCAAAAATCCAAATCGCCAAAATTGGCGATCGCCAAAAATCCAAATCGCCAAAAATCCAAATCGCCAAAAATCCAAATCGCCAAAAATCCAAATCGCCAAAAATCCAAATCGCCAAAAATCCAAATCGCCAAAAATCCAAATCGCCAAAAATCCAAATCGCCAAAATTGGCGATCGCCAAAAATCCAAATCGCCAAAAATCCAAATCGCCAAAAATCCAAATCGCCAAAAATCCAAATCGCCAAAAATCCAAATCGCCAAAAATCCAAATCGCCAAAAATCCAAATCGCCAAAATTGGCGATCGCCAAAAATCCAAATCGCCAAAAATCCAAATCGCCAAAAATCCAAATCGCCAAAATTGGCGATCGCCAAAAATCCAAATCGCCAAAATTGGCGATCGCCAAAAATCCAAATCGCCAAAAATCCAAATCGCCAAAAATCCAAATCGCCAAAAATCCAAATCGCCAAAAATCCAAATCGCCAAAAATCCAAATCGCCAAAAATCCAAATCGCCAAAATTGGCGATCGCCAAAAATCCAAATCGCCAAAATTGGCGATCGCCAAAAATCCAAATCGCCAAAATTGGCGATCGCCAAAAATCCAAATCGCCAAAAATCCAAATCGCCAAAAATCCAAATCGCCAAAAATCCAAATCGCCAAAAATCCAAATCGCCAAAAATCCAAATCGCCAAAAATCCAAATCGCCAAAAATCCAAATCGCCAAAAATCCAAATCGCCAAAATTGGCGATCGCCAAAAATCCAAATCGCCAAAAATCCAAATCGCCAAAAATCCAAATCGCCAAAAATCCAAATCGCCAAAAATCCAAATCGCCAAAAATCCAAATCGCCAAAAATCCAAATCGCCAAAATTGGCGATCGCCAAAAATCCAAATCGCCAAAAATCCAAATCGCCAAAATTGGCGATCGCCAAAAATCCAAATCGCCAAAAATCCAAATCGCCAAAATTGGCGATCGCCAAAAATCCAAATCGCCAAAATTGGCGATCGCCTAAAATCCAAATCGCCAAAAATCCAAATCGCCAAAAATCCAAATCGCCAAAAATCCAAATCGCCAAAATTGGCGATCGCCAAAAATCCAAATCGCCAAAAATCCAAATCGCCAAAATTGGCGATCGCCAAAAATCCAAATCGCCAAAATTGGCGATCGCCAAAAATCCAAATCGCCAAAAATCCAAATCGCCAAAATTGGCGATCGCCAAAAATCCAAATCGCCAAAATTGGCGATCGCCAAAAATCCAAATCGCCAAAATTGGCGATCGCCAAAAATCCAAATCGCCAAAATTGGCGATCGCCAAAAATCCAAATCGCCAAAAATCCAAATCGCCAAAATTGGCGATCGCCAAAAATCCAAATCGCCAAAAATCCAAATCGCCAAAAATCCAAATCGCCAAAAATCCAAATCGCCAAAAATCCAAATCGCCAAAAATCCAAATCGCCAAAAATCCAAATCGCCAAAAATCCAAATCGCCAAAATTGGCGATCGCCAAAAATCCAAATCGCCAAAAATCCAAATCGCCAAAAATCCAAATCGCCAAAATTGGCGATCGCCAAAAATCCAAATCGCCAAAATTGGCGATCGCCAAAAATCCAAATCGCCAAAATTGGCGATCGCCAAAAATCCAAATCGCCAAAAATCCAAATCGCCAAAAATCCAAATCGCCAAAAATCCAAATCGCCAAAAATCCAAATCGCCAAAAATCCAAATCGCCAAAAATCCAAATCGCCAAAAATCCAAATCGCCAAAATTGGCGATCGCCAAAAATCCAAATCGCCAAAAATCCAAATCGCCAAAAATCCAAATCGCCAAAAATCCAAATCGCCAAAAATCCAAATCGCCAAAAATCCAAATCGCCAAAAATCCAAATCGCCAAAAATCCAAATCGCCAAAAATCCAAATCGCCAAAAATCCAAATCGCCAAAATTGGCGATCGCCAAAAATCCAAATCGCCAAAAATCCAAATCGCCAAAAATCCAAATCGCCAAAATTGGCGATCGCCAAAAATCCAAATCGCCAAAATTGGCGATCGCCAAAAATCCAAATCGCCAAAATTGGCGATCGCCAAAAATCCAAATCGCCAAAAATCCAAATCGCCAAAAATCCAAATCGCCAAAAATCCAAATCGCCAAAAATCCAAATCGCCAAAAATCCAAATCGCCAAAAATCCAAATCGCCAAAATTGGCGATCGCCAAAAATCCAAATCGCCAAAATTGGCGATCGCCAAAAATCCAAATCGCCAAAATTGGCGATCGCCAAAAATCCAAATCGCCAAAAATCCAAATCGCCAAAAATCCAAATCGCCAAAAATCCAAATCGCCAAAAATCCAAATCGCCAAAAATCCAAATCGCCAAAAATCCAAATCGCCAAAAATCCAAATCGCCAAAAATCCAAATCGCCAAAAATCCAAATCGCCAAAAATCCAAATCGCCAAAATTGGCGATCGCCAAAAATCCAAATCGCCAAAAATCCAAATCGCCAAAATTGGCGATCGCCAAAAATCCAAATCGCCAAAAATCCAAATCGCCAAAAATCCAAATCGCCAAAATTGGCGATCGCCAAAAATCCAAATCGCCAAAATTGGCGATCGCCAAAAATCCAAATCGCCAAAATTGGCGATCGCCAAAAATCCAAATCGCCAAAAATCCAAATCGCCAAAAATCCAAATCGCCAAAAATCCAAATCGCCAAAAATCCAAATCGCCAAAAATCCAAATCGCCAAAAATCCAAATCGCCAAAAATCCAAATCGCCAAAAATCCAAATCGCCAAAAATCCAAATCGCCAAAATTGGCGATCGCCAAAAATCCAAATCGCCAAAAATCCAAATCGCCAAAAATCCAAATCGCCAAAAATCCAAATCGCCAAAAATCCAAATCGCCAAAAATCCAAATCGCCAAAAATCCAAATCGCCAAAAATCCAAATCGCCAAAAATCCAAATCGCCAAAAATCCAAATCGCCAAAAATCCAAATCGCCAAAATTGGCGATCGCCAAAAATCCAAATCGCCAAAATTGGCGATCGCCAAAAATCCAAATCGCCAAAATTGGCGATCGCCAAAAATCCAAATCGCCAAAAATCCAAATCGCCAAAAATCCAAATCGCCAAAAATCCAAATCGCCAAAAATCCAAATCGCCAAAAATCCAAATCGCCAAAAATCCAAATCGCCAAAATTGGCGATCGCCAAAAATCCAAATCGCCAAAAATCCAAATCGCCAAAAATCCAAATCGCCAAAAAACCAAATCGCCAAAAATCCAAATCGCCAAAAATCCAAATCGCCAAAAATCCAAATCGCCAAAAATCCAAATCGCCAAAATTGGCGATCGCCAAAAATCCAAATCGCCAAAATTGGCGATCGCCAAAAATCCAAATCGCCAAAAATCCAAATCGCCAAAATTGGCGATCGCCAAAAATCCAAATCGCCAAAAATCCAAATCGCCAAAAATCCAAATCGCCAAAATTGGCGATCGCCAAAAATCCAAATCGCCAAAAATCCAAATCGCCAAAAATCCAAATCGCCGAAATTGGCGATCGCCAAAAATCCAAATCGCCAAAAATCCAAATCGCCAAAAGTCCAAATCGCCAAAATTGGCGATCGCCAAAAATCCAAATCGCCAAAAATCCAAATCGCCAAAAATCCAAATCGCCAAAAATCCAAATCGCCAAAATTGGCGATCGCCAAAAATCCAAATCGCCAAAAATCCAAATCGCCAAAAATCCAAATCGCCAAAAAACCAAATCGCCAAAAATCCAAATCGCCAAAAATCCAAATCGCCAAAATTGGCGATCGCCAAAAATCCAAATCGCCAAAAATCCAAATGGCCAAAAATCCAAATCGCCAAAAGTCCAAATCGCCAAAATTGGCGATCGGCAAAAATCCAAATCGCCAAAATTGGCGATCGCCAAAAATCCAAATCGCCAAAAATCCAAATCGCCAAAAGTCCAAATCGCCAAAAATCCAAATCGCCGAAATTGGCGATCGCCAAAAATCCAAATCGCCAAAAATCCAAATCGCCAAAAGTCCAAATCGCCAAAATTGGCGATCGGCAAAAATCCAAATCGCCAAAATTGGCGATCGCCAAAAATCCAAATCGCCAAAATTGGCGATCGCCAAAAATCCAAATCGCCAAAAATCCAAATCGCCAAAAATCCAAATCGCCAAAAGTCCAAATCGCCAAAAATCCAAATCGCCAAAAGTCCAAATCGCCAAAAATCCAAATCGCCAAAAATCCAAATCGCCAAAATTGGCGATCGCCAAAAATCCAAATCGCCAAAATTGACGATCGCCAAAAATCCAAATCGCCAAAATTGGCGATCGCCAAAAATCCAAATCGCCAAAAAACCAAATCGCCAAAAATCCAAATCGCCAAAAATCCAAATCGCCAAAAATCCAAATCGCCAAAAATCCAAATCGCCAAAAATCCAAATCGCCAAAATTGGCGATCGCCAAAAATCCAAATCGCCAAAAATCCAAATCGCCAAAAAACCAAATCGCCAAAAATCCAAATCGCCAAAAAACCAAATCGCCAAAAATCCAAATCGCCAAAAATCCAAATCGCCAAAAATCCAAATCGCCAAAAATCCAAATCGCCAAAATTGGCGATCGCCAAAAATCCAAATCGCCAAAAATCCAAATCGCCAAAAATCCAAATCGCCAAAAATCCAAATCGCCAAAAATCCAAATCGCCAAAATTGACGATCGCAGACGTATCGTCGTCGACTTTCCCAATTTTTCCAAGTGGTTTAAAAATTTATAGCCCGGTGAAAAATTCAAGTGGTCGAAAGAAGCGAAAATTTCGTCAAAAATTGCAGAAAACCGCGAAATTTTGGTTGAAATGACAGGATTTTGACAGGATATATAGCCAATTTTTGCCCACAGCCGTCATCTCTCGTCTGCTATTACAATGAGTTGGTCCATTGCATTTTCTGTAATCGCTGACAACATTTAGAGACGCTGCTGCTATTGACTACTGCTACTTTTGTGCTCTGGCCGGTGACTCCCGCCTTTGGAGATGCTGACAGTCTATGGAGTTACAAAGAAGACCATCTTGCCGGCCACATACTATCCTTCACCAAATTAATTTATCGGAAATTGCAAATAATCCCTTGCATAAAGGTGAGATATTGATAAATGTAACGCTGGAGGTGTCGTTTAGTGCTCGTGATCAGCAACAAGGTGAACCTCAACGGCCTCAATATCACCGTCTCAAGTATGGGATCCAAGCCGCTGAGGGAATTCACCATTGCTGGAAACCCTGAGCTCACAAGGGTGGAATATATTGGCGAGGATGTTTACTTCAACGTTTCTTTCCAAGCCAATACGGCAGCTGAAACAACGGCGAATAGGACAAATTATGCTGCTATATTGGTTCTCATCCTCACGGCCCATATCCTCTATCGTTAGTCATTGTTATTATTGATAAAAACGGGGCCAATTTTTTGAAGCCAGTGGGATATTTCTCAGTCAGGAATTAAACTGACTAATGGAAAAATGGCCCAAAAATGCGGCAAATCCATTTGAAATTCAAAAATTCCAAAATTGACAGACGAAGAAATTTTTGAACACATTTGAGCGGGAAAAAATAGCTTAAATTGGCGTGGATACACATCGACAAAAAACAAAGAGGGAACGATGAAATCGGAAACGAAACGCCCCGGACAAATGCAAAACGAAAAAGGGCGAGCCGGGAAATACCAAACCGGCAAAATGCTAAACCGGGAAAACCCAAAACGGGAAACGTCCATTCCGGCAAAATTTTCCTGCAATAGTTTTTCTCGCCTACACCTGCCTTATTTTGCATTCTTTTGCATGAATTCATATGTTACTAGCTTTTCCTAATTTTATGATACTATTTTCATGGAAGAAAAACGGAAAAAATCCACGTAAAATACCCCTCGCAAGAGCGAAAAGTTGTCGTGAGCAAAAAAACGCATTGCAGAATAATTTTGCCGGAATGGACGTTTTCCATTTTGCGCTTTCTCGGCTTGGTTTTTTCCGGTTCAAGTAGTTCCCTATTTGTTTTTCGGCGTTCAAAATCGTTCCCTTTTTGGTTTTTGTCGATGTGTATCCACCCCCTTAAATTTGATTAAAAACCAAATTATAACAATTTTCGTAATAATCACTTCAAATGTTCAGGATTTCTCAAAACTAAGAAGGTAGTCGAAGATGAACAACCCGATGAATACCCTGCGACAGCGCCCGAATACGCCAAATATGGAGTTAGCAAATCTTATGTTGTTTCTACAAAATTTATTTTAGATGTACAAGACTCGGTTCCTCTATTACGAACCATTGCTGCTCTACACGCATGGAAACATCCGAGCCATCTTCTACTACACAGGACAAGATTCGATGAAGCTGCGCACAAGTCATGGGGAACTTGTTTACGATGGAAAAGCTCAAACTGAGCTCATCATGACTACTGGAGCGCAAATCGAATTGCGTCTGAATGAAAGGGAGAAGTACAATGTCTTGGAGGTAAGAATCTTTAAAGTACTATCAGAACCTCATTTTAGCAAGGATATTTGCATTTGTACATGGGAGAAGACGAGCTTGAGGTGCAGATCAACGTACGATATCTGACCGAAGATCTACACATTTCCTTCGAGGATGGGGCTACAAGAGCGCGTGGCGTCGCTGTCGTGGAGAACCAAACTTGGAAGAATCTCACGCTGGAACATTCCAAGTACAGTATTCGAAAGGAGCAGACCAGCTTGGACCACGGCAAGAAGACTCGACTGCCCTACGGTTGTTGCAACCGCCAGACTCTTTACCATTGTCTGTAAGCAGTCTGCTATGTCTGCTGAAAGAGTTGTCAAATTTATCGGACAATAAAACATTTTTTTTGAATATTTGTTAATATTTTAAGTGTTCTTTTCGTTACAAATTTATGACTTTTTTGAGCTGAAAATGTCTGAGGAAAAGCTCTTACATTTTCCACTTCTATTGTCGACTTTCTTCTTGATCGCCTTCCTGAATTAGACAACAACTGTTCAAAATGTTTCTCAATCTTTATAAATTAAAGTTGTCTAAAAAGATTTATTTAAACAAAAAAAAACAATAAGAAAAAATCTACTAGAATCCGTATTTTTCTCGTGCCATTCTCTTGTTGTTCTTGCTGGCTGCCCACTGGTCCTGAAGCGCTTCATCTCTAGCAACAGCCTGAAAAAAGAAGGAAATGAAATCATAAAGAAATACTTACCAACTTGGCCAGATAGGTGATCTGGTGTTTCTGTCGTGCCACTCTATCGGCTGAATCCTTTTTAGTTGGCAATGATTGAACATCACGGAGATAAGCCGCTTTCGTCACTCCTTTCAATAAATCAGATTGAACATCAATAGATTTTGTAGGTCGTTGCTGTTGCATTGGAGTCTCCTCATCCACATAATTATACATTTGACTTGGATGCATTTCTTGTTGTGGTTGCGGTTTTTCTGGTCCAAAATGACCCGGTCCAATCCATGTAGCTGGTGCATCTCTTTCAGGATCAAGTCGAATTGTTTTAGTCTAAAAATAATAATAATTTTGAAAAAAAGAGAAACATACTTCGGGAGCAGAATTGAGTCCAAAATAATCACCATCACTACCATCATCAGAA
>CAXIWN010000027.1:0-12921 GCA_964036215.1 Oscheius sp. DF5033 | reverse complement strand
AAGACAAATAGGCAAAAGAAAGAGGAACAATAGTTTCATTTCCTGAAAAAAACATCAAATGGATTGAGAAGTAAGGTGGAGGAGAAGCATCTGGAACACTGCATACTGCGTAGATGGAGGACTTATCAGTGGGCTGTTATCTGCCAATAGACACTTTCCCCCATTCGTAAGTCACTTATCGAAAGTGCACAAGATCTCCCGCCTTTTTTTGGAATTACTGGGCAAGTCTAGTTTTTACCAGTCAGATGTCAAATTCTTACCGAAGCGTCTGCTCATTTCATTTGATTTATTTTCTTCACCATGGGAAAGGTTGGTTTTTCTTTTGCTCTCAAGTTAAAGACAATTTTAGAATAGCAAAAGCCGGTTGAGCAAGTCGGGTGGAGTTGAAAAAGTCGAAAAGAAGCCGAAAGAAAAGGGAAAAAAGAAGACGAGAGAAAAGAAAGCGTCGACCGGAAAAAAGGCCAAAAAGGAGAAAAAGAAATCCAAGACCAGCAAGACGGAAAGATATGAAAAGGATGACGACTCGAGCTCGAATTCGGACAGAGATGAGCCGAACTCGGCGAGCACCTCGGAGAAGGACAGCAAAAAAGTGGAGGAAGAAAAAAAGGAGGAGGAGAAAGAATATATTCCCGTCGAAATATCCCTGGAAAAACCGGTGGTGCCCGGACTTGTGATCGCAAAGCAGTCGGAAAAATACTTGAGCAATCTATTGGCAGATGAAAGATCCGATCTCGTCTTCCAGGGAGGGTTGAACCGCAAGGAAGCCGCCGGTCTGGATAGTCTTCTGAGAAACCAGGCGGAGCTGTCGGCAGGCGATGAGTTTATGATTGAGGATGGCAACAATTATGTGAAGTATGAGATCCATTGCAAGTACAACGAAGGACGCTACTCGGCCATTTATCTCGTCATGCGCAGTGTCTTTAAAAACAACAGACTTATCGAAGACAAAGAGAGTTATATTATGAAGACGGCTCTGAGGAAGAGTAGCCATCGCTTTCCCCTACTTATCAAGAGGGAGTACGCCGTTCTGAAAGCCCTCCAAACGGGTAACAACAACAAGAAAAAGAAATACTGCCCGACGCTGATCGACTATGGCAAAGTGGCTGACATGCCCTACTTGGTTACGGGCCTCCTCGAAAAGAACCTCGAAAAATTTCGCTCCGAAAAGGGCGGCTTCTCCCTGCTGACGGCTTTCTATGTGGCGAAAGAAGTCCTCTACGCCCTGGAGGAACTCCACGCAAAGGGATACGTCTACCGAGATCTCAAACCAACTAATTTGACTTGTGGTGTTGAGAAAGAGACGATACGGATCTTCCTCCTGGACTATGGCGACACGGTCAAGGCAGGAAAGGTCATTCGACTTGGTGTGTCCGACTCTTTTACTCTGCCTTACTGGAGTCTGGACTGTCATCGACGGATCCGGGTCACTCCCAAGACGGATCTCGAATCTTGGATTTACCTTCTCATCGATCTGTACGTTTTCATATTGTCATTGATTTAATTAATTCAGTGTAAACGAACAGAAAGGTCTTCCCTGGAAGAAGAATCTCAACCCGGAGGAAGTAGCCAAAGCCAAGGAATTGTTTTGGAAAGAATATCAGACAACCGTGACTGATCCGACGATTCTCCAAGCCGTAGAGGTGGTGGCCAAGTGTGAGGCTTCTGTCCCGTCGAAAATCTACGCCAAGCTAACTGGACTCCTGAAGACCGCGATGGAAACACAACTCGCCGGAGCCAAATTCTTGCCCGATTGGATGAAAATAGTCACAATAGACAAATTGAAACATTGAGACTGATCATAAAACCATCCGGTCTAATTTTTTATTATTTTTTTGGTCAACACATGGTGTTAGTGGCGGGGTCAACTTGTGAACAGACGACCATTGGATCAGTAGCTCCTGTCACCGTCGATGTCCATTCTCCATTCGCGGAACACACCACAATTCCGGGTGGCATATCCACTGATCCGCAATCTTGTCCGAATAAGAGAGGCTCATTCTCCTGAAACCTTGGTGTTTTCCTCCAAATGATTTCCTACCTTCAATGCAATGGTTATCAGATAGTTTCCCATGACAGATGTGCAGGTGACACTCACTGTCCGGCAGCCACTTGCATCTGAAGAAAGTCACCTAGGAAATCATCCTCGCCTACCAACGCCGTACATGAACATGGCTATACCGTCGATGGATCCTCCGCCCGGTGTTTGTGGAGCTTGGGTTAGCATGCCACAAGTAGCGCAGCTGCCCCCTATAAATAAAAGTCGCTGATGCTGCCCCACTCAACCTGTTGTAGTTGTCGTCGTTGTTGTTGGTGTTGTTGTTGTTGTTGTTGTTGTGGTCGTCGTCGTAGGAGTGGTTGTTGTTCTAAACGCAGTTTTAAAAATAAATAAAACACGGACGTTGTCGTGGTAGGTGTCGTCGTTGTTCTGTAATATCCTCTTTTTTTATAATTAGCCTTTCTTACGTGGTTGTCGTGGGTGTTGTGGTTGTGGTGGTCGTCGTCGGCGTTCTAAAAAATGGTCCATTGAAATGCTGAGGTATCGTCTTGAAGAAAAATTCTTGTCGATCCCTTATTCTAATGAGGTTGTTTTTCACCCATAATGATACGATCCCTCTCTTGTCTTACGTAGTTGTTGTCGTGGTTGGTGTCGTTGTAGTGGTAGTCGTTGTAGGAGTAGTTGTAGTCGTTGTCGTTGGGGTGGTGGTTGTCGTCCTGAAAGCTCACTATTTTGCTACTAGTTTAGTAGATTGACGTGGTTGGGGTCGTTGTGGTTGTAGTCGGTGTTGTAGTCGTTGTCGTCGTCGTTGGTGTCGTCGTCGTAGTTGTCGGCGTTGTTGTTGTGGTAGTAGTTGAGGTCGTTGTTGTTGTAGTCGAGGTTGTAGTGGTTGTCGTCGGAGTTGTTGTCGTTGTTGGGGTTGTCGTTGTAGTCGTAGTTGTCGTCGTCGGGGTGGTCGTTGTAGTGGTAGGTGTTGTCGTTGTTGTCGTCGGAGTTGTGGTCGTAGTAGTTGTACTGGCGGTTGTACTTGTTGTCGTGGGTGTCGTCCTGAATCCATTGAAGATACACAGTCATTCGTTCTACGTGGTTGTTGTCGTTGGAGTAGTTGTAGTAGTTGTGGTCGGTGTTGTTGTGGATGTACTGCATATAAGGCACCCCAATATCGGCTAGACCATGAAACTAACGTTGTCGTAGTCGACGTCGTACTTGTTGTTGTCGGAGTAGTTGTTGTTGTCGTCGACGGCGTCGTCGTCCTACTAAAAGATGCAACCCAATGTTGTAAACTTGACTCACGTAGTCGTCGAGGTAGTGCTTGTTGTAGTTGGCGTAGTCCTAAAATAATTGCCATTTTACAGAAAATATCCTGAACCTACGTGATCGCTGAAGTTGTACTGGTTGTGGATGACCTGAAAAGAGATAGATTCAGTTCTGTTTATAGGCAGCCTACGTTGTCGACGTCGTCGAAGGAGTGGTGGACGTGGTCGAGAGGAGACTGACAGTGACAGCATTTTCCGATCTTCAGGAAGTGTGTAGAGCTGTTGAAAAACTCACCCCGAGGTAGCGACACATGTCTCTTTGACAGGAATGACAATAATAAGAATGAAGGAACAAAGCCGGACTGTGGCAGACATCGCAGCAATTTTCGAAGAAAGCGGGTCGACTCCGAGTTGAGTACCATTTTTTTCTTGCGAACAACATGGACTTTCAAGAGGCGTTCGGCCGTATTAGTGACTGATGTCGCTCTTTTTTGAGATCGCCGAACCATCAAAGTACTTGAACCCAAATTCTTGACCTGTCAGTAAACCAGTCAAATCTTTGCAATCCTGGGTATAGTCGGTTTCCAACTCTGGGGGAAACGGGCGTTGCAGGACAGCTTGAAAATCAGGCAAACAATCCGAATTTTCATTGGATTCAAATGCGCGCGTCTTGAGGTCCCGCAGCGCCCGTTTCCCCCAGAGTTGGAAACCGACTATAATTTTTAATCTCTGATTCATTTATAGTTTAGTTGTGCCTACGTGACGGCTGGTTGTTTCTGCAGATGTCCAACAGGCAACGCCAACCGTCGAATGAATGCTCATCGTCGCAGCGATCACAGATGTCCAAAATGTCAGCTATGTCGGCAATGACGCTGCTCCGTCCGACTACAATATTTTGTTATATACTCAACTACTCTTAATTCAGTAGAGGAGTATTTTAGTTAACAAAACAATTAATCTCTTGTAATAATAATTTATTACCTTTTAACAGTGAGACAAAAATATTACAGAAAACAATATTGCTACAGATGTAGCTACGACAACAACTATTCACTCTCCGACTGAGAGACAAAAGAGACGCTCAAATGGCGATTAGAATTGGGGCGCGCTTGCTCATGGCGCGAATTCAAACAATAATTAAAATCGTTATGTGGGACCATAACACCTCCCCTTTTTAGATGAAAGAAATGGGGGTAAATAAAGAGAAGAATGAGCAAAAGGAAATATAGACGAACATATAAATAATTAGAACCTGAGTCTTGTCGGTGACTTTCTTGTTCGCTGGCTTCTTCGAAGTGCGGGTGGTCTTGTATCGTCTTGTTTCTCTTCTTGTGCTTGAGCGGTGTTTGGTACTGGATCCATCGTGGCCACAGGTGTACAGAAAGGCGTCGTCTCAGCTGGCGTTGTGTCATCTGGTGTCGTCTCGTCGGATGGCATGGCGGCAACAGGCGTCGTCAGATTGAGATCATCGGGAGCTTCTTTCTTCGGTGTCCTTGGAACCATCGGTGGAACTTCTTCTTGAATCTTCTTCTTGCTTGGCATCGTCATGTTGAAGGTGTGAAGTAGAGTTTGGTAATTGGAGGTTAGGAGCTCATTTTCTCGACGCTTTCTCAACTGATTTGAGTGTGCGTGGTGAGTCTTTCCTTCGACGTCGACAAGATATGTCGCGTGACCTCTAATTCCAGTAACCTTACCTTTTATCCATTGTTCCTGGTTTTGGTGATGCTTCTTGAACCAAATAGGCTCATTCAATTCAAAACTCTTTTCTTTCACACCGTGCTTTCGGTCAAATTGAGCTTTCATTTGCTCTGCGAATGCATTAGGATGATCTTTCCTCTCTGGGATAAGCAAATTCAAGGTTGTTCTGATATTTCTTCCGTAGAAAACTTCAGCTGGGGTTTTATTGTCGAGGCTGGGACAAGGCGTTGTTCTATAGGCGAACAGGAATCTGTTCAACAACGTCGAGTTTACTTTCCCTTCTCCTCCCCCTTTTAATTTTTGCAGACTTCTTTTTAGAGTATCCACAAATCTCTCCGCTTGTCCGTTACTTTGCGGATGGTATGGCGGTGTTCGAATGTGTTTTATACCATTCATTTCGCACGTAGACTGGAATTCCCTTGATGTAAATTGGGTTCCATTGTCGCTAACTAGCGTTTCTGGTAGACCTGTTCTGGAGAATACTTCCTCTAGAAGTCGAACAGTAGTAGATGATGTAATCGATTTTGTAATCAATATTTCAGGCCAATTTGAGTAGGAGTCGACGATGACGAGAAAGTAATATCCGTCAATAGGACCTGCATAATCAATATGAATTCTTTGCCAAATTCTTTGGGATTTTGGCCATGGTCGGAGGGGAACCTTGCGATCATTTTTGGCTGCCAGTTGACAGTTGTCGCAACTTCTGACATAATCTTCGATATCCGTTCCTTGTCCTGGCCAAAATACGAATTTCTTTGCCAGTTCTTTCATCCGGACCATTCCTGGATGCCCTCTGTGCAATTCCTTCATTATTTTGCAACGGATGGCAATCGGGATAGCTATTCTATCACCGAACATTATGCAGTTTTCGACTAGCGAAAATTCCTGTCTTTTCGACTCAAATGACTTATATTCTCTATCTTGTCTGAATTTTGAGAATTTAGACCAGTTTTGGGACTGTATACATTTTCCTAAACATTGGAAAAATGGGTCGTTTTTAGATGCTTCAGCTATATCTTCTGCTGTCATTGGCAATCTCCTAATTATCTCATCAAATTCTGCCACTATTTGTGTTTCGATATTAGCGATGACGATGTCTTCGTCTTCTCGAGGAAATGACGACATCAGCCGGGACAGACCATCGGCAATTCCAAATTTATCGGTCGGGACATATTCCAATGTAAAATTGTATCCTAGGAGGATAGTACCCCATCGTGACAATCTATTTGTTGTATGAGTTGGGAGTCCCTTTTTGCTACCAAAAATTGTCAACAGTGGTCGGTGGTCAGTCCTCAAAATAAACTTACGACCGTAGAGATATTTATGGAATTTTGTCACGGTTGTGACCAACGCCAAGGCTTCTTTTTCTATCTGCGAATATCTCTTTTCGGTTTCAGATAGAGCCTTTGAAACATGATGTATCGGCTTTTCTGTGCCGTCTGGGAATTTATGATAAATAACCCCACCTAATCCATAATTGCACGCATCAGCTGCGACAAGGATTGGCAATTTTGGGTTAAAATGGCATAAATTGAGATCAGATGATAATAATTGGATTAAATTTTGAAATGCTTCTCGGCATTTGTTATCCCAATTCCACTGCTGGTTCTTATGCGTCAAATTATCCAATGGCCCACGGAGTTTCTTGACTCCGGGTAAAAAATTTCCATAATATGAAATCATTCCCAAGAAAGATTTTAATTGAGCCATATCTTCGGGCTCTTTCATCGAGGTCAGTGCCTTTATTTTTACTGGATCTGGCTTTCGTCCGTTTTTATTTACAATGTATCCTAAGAAGTTTATTTCTTCTTTGAGAAACGAACATTTTTCAAGTTTTAGACGGAAACCATACTCGTCTACTCGTTGGATCAGGTCTTTCAAATTTTTGTCGTGTTCTTCACGAGTTTTTCCTGTTACCAGAATGTCATCCAGATATGTTGCTACCCCTTCCAATCCACAGACCATTTTGTTCATTAAATTTTGGAAGATTGCGGGTGCTGTTTTAATTCCAAATGGGAGACGATTATATCGGAATAAACCTCTATGGGTATTTATGACTACTAGATCTTTTGATTCATCTTCTAGTTCAATTTGGAGATATGCGTCCGAGAGGTCAATTTGGGAAAAGAATTTGCCTCCGTTCAGCGATGCGAAAATGTCATCTGCTGTTGGTAATGGATATGGATTATCCTCCAGTGACTCATTTAGTCCTGTACTAAAATCAATGCATACTCTCATTTTACCAGTTCCCTTTTTGGATACGCATACTATGGGGGCTGCCCATTTACTGTATGTCACTGGTTCTATTACTCCTAGCTCCAAAAGTCTATCTATTTCAGTCTCGACAGCTTCTCTCGCTGCATAAGCGACGGGTCTAGGCGGGCGAAATTTCGGGATCGCTCCTTTTATTAGCTTCAGATGAGCTTTTTCTTTCACACATGTGCCAAGTCCTTCTTGGAAGACATCGGGGAACTCCCTCACTAAGGATGCTTCTATTTTATTAATATGGACTTCTTTTATATATCCAAGATAATTCAAACCTATCTTGTGTTGTTCAGATTGGGACATCCAATCTAGGCCAAGGAGATTTGAACCTTTTTCCATCACGAATGCTTCTCCATGGAAATTTTCTCCATTTATTACGAAACTACACGGTAATTTTCCTTTACAAATGAAAGGTGATTTATCAGCGGTCATCAGCTTTATTGCAGCCGTCTCGAGCTTTGGCTGACCCAGTAATTTCCAGCTTGGGATGTCCAGAGTCGTGATATCCGCTCCGGTATCTGCTAAAAATTCTAGCTGTGTCCCATTTACTACAATGTTGGTATATCTGCGAACAGAATTTATGGATTGGGATTCCAATTTGTCAGGAGTTGGCTGCAGTCCAACAGATCTAACTTGAGAATCCTTCTTGTAGTGTCGGTGCTGATTTTTACTCTTTCGAGCTAAATTTGGATTTTTCTTATAGCATTCGTCTGTATTATGGCCTTGTTTTTTACAATAAGCACAGTATTTACCATTCCCTCCCTTGAAATTATGGTCGTTGGGAAAATGGCCTTTATTTTCATGTCGTTTGAATTGTGGTTTCTGTTTATTATATTGAGGTTTTGAAACCTGGTGGATTTTGTTTGAATCCTTTGAAATTAGCTCGCTTTCTCCCTTGTACATCCGGAGATTTTTCAGCTCTCTTATTATGTCCTGTAACTTTACTTTCTTATCAGGATTTTCTTTACGAACTCGGTCGGCGTAGGACAAAAGGAATGGCAGATGCTCGACGTCCTCTCTCGACTTCAACCCTACGAGAAATCTGAGAACTTTGTATCCTTCTATGTCCATTTCGCTCATTACTTTGTGGAACCGTTCATTAATTCGATCTCCGTAAGCTTGATCGCTTTCGTGAGGGGATTTATCGAATTTTTCTGACCAACAAGCGTATTGCCGTGTGAAGAGAGAAACCTGTAAATCGAATATCTCTTTCAGAATGTCAACAGTTTCCTTGAACTCGAGTTCTTTGGGTTTTTTTGGCAGAATATGGCTCTCAAATCGTTTGTACGCTTCGTCGTCCAACTTCCCAAGAAGAAGGCGTTGTTTTGAGGCGTCATCTAGACTTTGTCCGTCGATGGAGAAGATATCTTCGTAACGAGTAAACCAATCTGCAAAGGATAATTCCATTTCAATATTGAAAGAGAATTTTGGTATCCTTTTTTCCAAATCACTCATAAGTCGAACTGTATGGGCTACCGTTGGCTCTGTGACCTGTGGTGGCGAGTTCTCCAATGCTTTGAACCTTTCTCCGTGCTGGACTAACAACTCTTGCATTGTCCTTTGAGTTTCTTGCATCATTTGCATCAGTTTCACGAGAGGATCTTGTTCTCCTTCGTTTTTCAACATTTTTTCAGAGTAATATGATCTTTATCTTTATATAAATGATCAGGAGGAGCACTTTATTAGCTAATTTATTATTAGAATCGTATTTATACCAGATCTTTTAGCTCGTAAGCGTTTAAGAATTCTTGGTACCTTTTTCAGGATCTTTTGAATTTTTATACTCTGCCAGCTATTCTAGTAACAACTGGACTTCTAAGTATCCCAATTAGAATTTTGCCTGCCTTGGTTGAAACCAAATTTACTTTCAAGGTCTTATAGCAACCCAATAGTTGATCCAAATGTAGATTCTTCTTATTCGTGGTCGCCAATTTGTTATATACTCAACTACTCTTAATTCAGTAGAGGAGTATTTTAGTTAACAAAACAATTAATCTCTTGTAATAATAATTTATTACCTTTTAACAGTGAGACAAAAATATTACAGAAAACAATATTGCTACAGATGTAGCTACGACAACAACTATTCACTCTCCGACTGAGAGACAAAAGAGACGCTCAAATGGCGATTAGAATTGGGGCGCGCTTGCTCATGGCGCGAATTCAAACAATAATTAAAATCGTTATGTGGGACCATAACATATTTAAAAAGAAAAAGAAGAAAGTTCTTGCTGATGCCATAAAGCCGGCGAAAAAATGTCCGCCACCGAAACGGATCAAGATCCAGGAAGGCGAGCTCGTCCAGAGCGAATGTTTCACTTGGAAAATTGTAAAACAGTTGGGAGCAGGTGGATTTGGCGATGTCTATAAGGTGGTCAAAGTGGAAAATTTGGACAAGGGCGAGTATGCCATGAAGACGGAGGTCATCGGCGGAGACAAGAGACTTCTTCGACTCAAAGTGGAAGTGACCGCCATGAAAGAATGTCTCGACGAACCGAATCCAGACCGAAAGCGACACTTTGTTTCTCTTGTCGATAGAGGAATCACAACAAAGTTCAAGGTCAGTCTCACTCTCTTTTCTATATAATGGGCTTTCAGTTTCTGGTGATGGAATTAGTAGGCCCGTCACTTGAGGACATCCGCCGCGCGTACCTTGGAAGAAATTTCAGCCGTTCCACTTCAATGAATGTGGCCCTGCAGTCGTTGCAGGCCATCGCCGACTTTCATCACATTGGCTGGCTCCACAGAGACATCAAGCCGGCCAATTTTGCAGCCGGAGTCCGAGAGGTTATACCCACATTTGATGGACATTTTTGACATTTTCAGAAGGAACACGTCGTCTACATTTTGGACTTTGGAATTGCGAAGAAAATTTTTAAGCCGAATACGCGGGAAGTGACCGTCGCCCGGTCGAGGGTCAGATTTCTGGGCACGTTGCGCTTCGCCTCGAGGGCTTGCCATTTGGAGATGGACCAGGGACGGAAAGATGATCTCGAGACGTATTCTTTCATTCTTGTTTGAAGTATTACTGCAATTTAGATGGATTTATATGGTATTTGACCTCCTGGACTACACTCATGGGCTGCCGTGGAAAAGAATGAGAGACAAGAAAGAAGTAGTCGCAGCTAAAGAAAGATTCTTCAAACATTACACCTACAAGAAAGTGCCCGAAGAATTTGGCCAGATATTGAAGCAGGTAAATGGACTGACATACAAGGATGAGCCGAAGTACACGGAGATCGTGGAGGAGCTGCTGAAAATGTGCAAAACTCATGGGATCAAACCGGAGAGACAGCCTGACTGGATTGGCAAATTGAAGAAGAAGAAGAAACACGAATCATCCTCCAGTTCGGACACTTCAACAGACAAGAGACAGAGCGGCTCGGAAACTGACACCAAGACAGAGGAGAAGTCGACGAAGGCAAAGAAACACAGCCCGGCGAAGAAGAGCAAAGAAGAAAGTAAAATGGACTTGAAGAAGATGACCAAGAGCAAGGAGGGAACGCCCAGCCATTTGGGCAAACCTCACAAATAGACAAATTTATGAATAAACAATGTGATCTGCTTGTCAGCATTTTGTTTTACTTTCCTCGTCGAAAAGGCAAGGCCCTGTTCGAATAAGTTAACGTTGTATGGTAACCATTGAAGGACATCGCTGACCTGATCTTCTATGCAGTCGCTAAAATACCGTTTGACCCATAAAAGTCACTTTTCTTGGGTTAATTGTCTCGATTTATAATTTGTGACGATGAAAAAGACGTTTTACTTTCACAGTGGCTGACTTGTTAGACCCATATTGAACTTCAAAATTACCATTGAAGAAAGGGAGACTCTTCAACACATCACTGAACCAGGGTCAGCAGGATCGGGCTGGTCGCAGATGATTACTGAAAATGTCCAAGATGTCCATCAAAAGTGGGAATCACCTGGATTCGCGTTTCCAGTTATCGTAGAAATCCATGTACCCCCGTTACAGGAGACTATTCCGGCCGGTAAATCGACCGTTCCGCAACCAGCACCGAAAAGCAGCGTAGGGTCCTCTTCCAGTGCAATTGTAACCTCATACTGACCACCCTGACTGATACATTGCACAGCCGCTAAAATCTTATCTTATTCATTATTGTGGCTAGTACCTTGGATACAACCAGCAGCGTCGACGGTAAATGTAAAGATAGCAACTGCATCCGCTCCGGCCATCGTCATTCCTTGAGTGAGATCCATTCCCTGGCAAGAACCACAGTCTGAATTTTGTTCTAGAAAAGGGTGGAGTCGTATATTAACTGCCAGTTGTAGTTGTCGTCGTCGTCGTAGATGTTGTCGTTGTTGTCGATGTTGTCGAAGTGCTCGTGGTTGATGTTGTTGTCGTCGGGGTAGTCGTCGTCGTAGTCGAAGTGGTTGTCGTTGTGGTGGGCGTTCTAGGGATCACGTATTTTCTTTACTCAATTCAATTAGATTCTTGTTTCAATTTTCCCTTGAATGTCGCCCTCAAACCTACGTAGAAGTTGTTGTCGTCGTTGGAGTTGTCGACGTTGTCGACGTGGTCGACGTTGTTGTGCTTGTGGGAGTTCTAGGAAAGACGCCCGTTATCTTCCCATACAACATGTTCTTGTTATTTTTAAAGCATTTGCCTGGCAAAGTCCTCTTCCCTCAAACCTACGTTGAAGCGGTCGTAGTTGTCGGAGTCGTCGTCGTCGTCAAAGCGGATGTCGTTGTTGTTGTGAGAGCGCTAGTCGAACTGAGCTTCCTACTAAAGATACCTAGACAGACTAACCTGCTAGTCGAAATACAGTTCTCCCCGACAGTCACAAGTAACGAAAGAGAAAAACATAAAGCAGCTACAGCCATATATGTGGAGGATATATTGACTGGGATCCGAAAGTGGGAGGTCGAGGGGGCCGAAGCGGGTGAAAAGACCCGGATACACTTCACTTGTCGTCGTCATCCCCTTATCTTTTTACCGCATATGACAATTTATTAAATACATAGTTAGAGATCATTCTTTTTTGGGATGTCGTCTTCTTTCTCCGACGGTGCAATTTGTAGAGACAGCGAGTGTCGCTAAAAGGTGATCATTTTGTCATTGTCACAGATGACTTACATGTCCCCGTGTGTTCTGTACACTGTACAAGGTCATCGAGCCACTGCCTCGTCTGTGTCGAAACCGGAGCCCCCGTCGTCGACAGGCATCCTCGAACTCGTTGCAATCCACATAGATACACCGTTTCACTGTGCAAACTGGGGTGCAAATGGTCTCTTCTGAGTCCAAATGTTCAAGCCATTGCTGGAAAAGGATTCTCATTGTCTGATGGCGGATATCTTACCTGCGTATATCTGCAAACAGCTTCCGTCGTAACTGAGCATCGATCTAATACCAATACAGGATAATTTTCAACGTCAGAAAAGTGCTTCAGAGAATTGTTGCCAATCTTCAGGGCAGATGCCTTTCTCAAGACGGCGAATCGAACACCGTCGATGTGAACTTTCCTCAGTTTGCCGGCATCCAATTGGGCTAGGTGGCTATCCGTTAAACTGTCCGCCCTCATCCCATAGCATTGTGTCACCTGTAGTCATCTTTTGTCCCGGAAGATCAGGCGGAACAAACCTCAAGGTACTCGATCTTCTTCGCCATTGGGGCTAACAATTTGTGAAGAGTGAGAGAATTGGCTTCGGAGAAGTCGACTTTGTGGAGTGAGAGATGACATAAGG
>CAXIWN010000026.1:0-26808 GCA_964036215.1 Oscheius sp. DF5033 | reverse complement strand
CCAAAATTGGCGATCGCCAAAAATCCAAATCGCCAAAATTGGCGATCGCCAAAAATCCAAATCGCCAAAATTGGCGATCGCCAAAAATCCAAATCGCCAAAAATCCAAATCGCCAAAATTGGCGATCGCCAAAAATCCAAATCGCCAAAATTGGCGATCGCCAAAAATCCAAATCGCCAAAATTGGCGATCGCCAAAAATCCAAATCGCCAAAAATCGAAATCGCCAAAAATCCAAATCGCCAAAAATCCAAATCGCCAAAAATCCAAATCGCCAAAAATCCAAATCGCCAAAATTGGCGATCGCCAAAAATCCAAATCGCCAAAATTGGCGATCGCCAAAAATCCAAATCGCCAAAAATCCAAATCGCCAAAAATCCAAATCGCCAAAATTGGCGATCGCCAAAAATCCAAATCGCCAAAAATCCAAATCGCCAAAATTAGCGATCGCCAAAAATCCAAATCGCCAAAATTGGCGATCGCCAAAAATCCAAATCGCCAAAAATCCAAATCGCCAAAATTGGCGATCGCCAATAATCCAAATCGCCAAAAATCCAAATCGCCAAAATTGGCGATCGCCAAAAATCCAAATCGCCAAAATTGGCGATCGCCAAAAATCCAAATCGCCTAAAATCCAAATCGCCAAAATTGGCGATCGCCAAAAATCCAAATCGCCAAAAATCCAAATCGCCAAAATTAGCGATCGCCAAAAATCCAAATCGCCAAAATTGGCGATCGCCAAAAATCCAAATCGCCAAAAATCCAAATCGCCAAAATTGGCGATCGCCAAAAATCCAAATCGCCAAAAATCCAAATCGCCAAAATTGGCGATCGCCAAAAATCCAAATCGCCAAAATTGGCGATCGCCAAAAATCCAAATCGCCAAAATTGGCGATCGCCAAAAATCCAAATCGCCAAAATTGGCGATCGCCAAAAATCCAAATCGCCAAAATTGGCGATCGCCAAAAATCCAAATCGCCAAAATTGGCGATCGCCAAAAATCCAAATCGCCAAAATTGGCGATCGCCAAAAATCCAAATCGCCAAAAATCGAAATCGCCAAAAATCCAAATCGCCAAAAATCGAAATCGCCAAAAATCCAAATCGCCAAAAATCCAAATCGCCAAAATTGGCGATCGCCAAAAATCCAACTCGCCAAAATTGGCGATCGCCAAAAATCCAAATCGCCAAAAATCCAACTCGCCAAAATTGGCGATCGCCAAAAATCCAAATCGCCAAAAATCCAAATCGCCAAAATTGGCGATCGCCAAAAATCCAAATCGCCAAAATTGGCGATCGCCAAAAATCCAAATCGCCTAAAATCCAAATCGCCAAAATTGGCGATCGCCAAAAATCCAAATCGCCAAAAATCCAAATCGCCAAAATTAGCGATCGCCAAAAATCCAAATCGCCAAAATTGGCGATCGCCAAAAATCCAAATCGCCAAAAATCCAAATCGCCAAAATTGGCGATCGCCAAAAATCCAAATCGCCAAAAATCCAAATCGCCAAAATTGGCGATCGCCAAAAATCCAAATCGCCAAAATTGGCGATCGCCAAAAATCCAAATCGCCAAAATTGGCGATCGCCAAAAATCCAAATCGCCAAAAATCCAAATCGCCAAAATTGGCGATCGCCAAAAATCCAAATCGCCAAAATTGGCGATCGCCAAAAATCCAAATCGCCAAAATTGGCGATCGCCAAAAATCCAAATCGCCAAAATTGGCGATCGCCAAAAATCCAAATCGCCAAAAATCCAAATCGCCAAAATTGGCGATCGCCAAAAATCCAAATCGCCAAAATTGGCGATCGCCAAAAATCCAAATCGCCAAAAATCGAAATCGCCAAAAATCCAAATCGCCAAAAATCGAAATCGCCAAAAATCCAAATCGCCAAAAATCCAAATCGCCAAAATTGGCGATCGCCAAAAATCCAAATCGCCAAAATTGGCGATCGCCAAAAATCCAAATCGCCAAAAATCCAAATCGCCAAAATTGGCGATCGCCAAAAATCCAAATCGCCAAAATTGGCGATCGCCAAGAATCCAAATCGCCAAAATTGGCGATCGCCAAAAATCCAAATCGCCAAAAATCCAAATCGCCAAAATTGGCGATCGCCAAAAATCCAAATCGCCAAAATTGGCGATCGCCAAAAATCCAAATCGCCAAAATTGGCGATCGCCAAAAATCCAAATCGCCAAAATTGGCGATCGCCAAAAATCCAAATCGCCAAAAATCCAAATCGCCAAAATTGGCGATCGCCAAAAATCCAAATCGCCAAAATTGGCGATCGCCAAAAATCCAAATCGCCAAAATTGGCGATCGCCAAAAATCCAAATCGCCAAAAATCGAAATCGCCAAAAATCCAAATCGCCAAAAATCGAAATCGCCAAAAATCCAAATCGCCAAAAATCCAAATCGCCAAAATTGGCGATCGCCAAAAATCCAACTCGCCAAAATTGGCGATCGCCAAAAATCCAAATCGCCAAAAATCCAACTCGCCAAAATTGGCGATCGCCAAAAATCCAAATCGCCAAAAATCCAAATCGCCAAAATTGGCGATCGCCAAAAATCCAAATCGCCAAAATTGGCGATCGCCAAAAATCCAAATCGCCAAAATTGGCGATCGCCAAAAATCCAAATCGCCAAAATTGGCGATCGCCAAAAATCCAAATCGCCTAAAATCCAAATCGCCAAAATTGGCGATCGCCAAAAATCCAAATCGCCAAAAATCCAAATCGCCAAAATTAGCGATCGCCAAAAATCCAAATCGCCAAAATTGGCGATCGCCAAAAATCCAAATCGCCAAAAATCCAAATCGCCAAAATTGGCGATCGCCAAAAATCCAAATCGCCAAAAATCCAAATCGCCAAAATTGGCGATCGCCAAAAATCCAAATCGCCAAAATTGGCGATCGCCAAAAATCCAAATCGCCAAAATTGGCGATCGCCAAAAATCCAAATCGCCAAAAATCCAAATCGCCAAAATTGGCGATCGCCAAAAATCCAAATCGCCAAAATTGGCGATCGCCAAAAATCCAAATCGCCAAAATTGGCGATCGCCAAAAATCCAAATCGCCAAAAATCCAAATCGCCAAAATTGGCGATCGCCAAAAATCCAAATCGCCAAAATTGGCGATCGCCAAAATCCAAATCGCCAAAATTGGCGATCGCCAAAAATCCAAATCGCCAAAATTGGCGATCGCCAAAAATCCAAATCGCCAAAAATCCAAATCGCCAAAATTGGCGATCGCCAAAAATCCAAATCGCCAAAATTGGCGATCGCCAAAAATCCAAATCGCCAAAAATCGAAATCGCCAAAAATCCAAATCGCCAAAAATCGAAATCGCCAAAAATCCAAATCGCCAAAAATCCAAATCGCCAAAATTGGCGATCGCCAAAAATCCAAATCGCCAAAATTGGCGATCGCCAAAAATCCAAATCGCCAAAAATCCAAATCGCCAAAATTAGCGATCGCCAAAAATCCAAATCGCCTAAAATCCAAATCGCCAAAATTGGCGATCGCCAAAAATCCAAATCGCCAAAAATCAAATCGCCAAAATTAGCGATCGCCAAAAATCCAAATCGCCAAAATGGCGATCGCCAAAAATCCAAATCGCCAAAATCCAAATCGCCAAAATTGGCGATCGCCAAAAATCCAAATCGCCAAAAATCCAAATCGCCAAAATTGGCGATCGCCAAAATCCAAATCGCCAAAATTGGCGATCGCCAAAAATCCAAATCGCCAAAATTGGCGATCGCCAAAATCCAAATCGCCAAAAATCCAAATCGCCAAAATTGGCGATGGCCAAAAATCCAAATCGCCAAAATTGGCGATCGCCAAAAATCCAAATCGCCAAAATTGGCGATCGCCAAAAATCCAAATCGCCAAAATTGGCGATCGCCAAAAATCCAAATCGCCAAAAATCCAAATCGCCAAAATTGGCGATCGCCAAAAATCCAAATCGCCAAAAATCCAAATCGCCAAAAATCCAAATCGCCAAAATTGGCGATCGCCAAAAATCCAAATCGCCAAAAATCCAAATCGCCAAAAATCGAAATCGCCAAAATTGGCGATCGCCAAAAATCCAAATCGCCAAAATTGGCGATCGCCAAAAATCCAAATCGCCTAAAATCCAAATCGCCAAAATTGGCGATCGCCAAAAATCAAAATCGCCAAAAATCCAAATCGCCAAAATTGGCGATCGCCAAAAATCCAAATCGCAAAATTGGCGATCGCCAAAAATCCAAATCGCCAAAATTGGCGATCGCCAAAAATCCAAATCGCCAAAAATCCAAATCGCCAAAATTGGCGATCGCCAAAAATCCAAATCGCCAAAAATCCAAATCGCCAAAATTGGCGATCGCCAAAAATCCAAATCGCCAAAATTGGCGATCGCCAAAAATCCAAATCGCCAAAATTGGCGATCGCCAAAATCCAAATCGCCAAAAATCCAAATCGCCAAAATTGGCGATCGCCAAAAATCCAAATCGCCAAAAATCCAAATCGCCAAAATTGGCGATCGCCAAAAATCCAAATCGCCAAAATTGGCGATCGCCAAAAATCCAAATCGCCAAAATTGGCGATCGCCAAAAATCCAAATCGCCAAAAATCCAAATCGCCAAAATTGGCGATCGCCAAAAATCCAAATCGCCAAAAATCCAAATCGCCAAAATTGGCGATCGCCAAAAATCCAAATCGCCAAAATTGGCGATCGCCAAAAATCCAAATCGCCAAAATTGGCGATCGCCAAAAATCCAAATCGCCAAAAATCCAAATCGCCAAAATTGGCGATCGCCAAAAATCCAAATCGCCAAAAATCCAAATCGCCAAAATTGGCGATCGCCAAAAATCCAAATCGCCAAAATTGGCGATCGCCAAAAATCCAAATCGCCAAAATTGGCGATCGCCAAAAATCCAAATCGCCAAAAATCCAAATCGCCAAAATTGGCGATCGCCAAAAATCCAAATCGCCAAAATTGGCGATCGCCAAAAATCCAAATCGCCAAAATTGGCGATCGCCAAAAATCCAAATAGCCAAAAATCGAAATCGCCAAAATTGGCGATCGCCAAAAATCCAAATCGCCAAAAATTGGCGATCGCCAAAAATCCAAATCGCCAAAATTGGCGATCGCCAAAAATCCAAATCGCCAAAAATCCAAATCGCCAAAATTGGCGATCGCCAAAAATCCAAATCGCCAAAATTGGCGATCGCCAAAAATCCAAATCGCCAAAATTGGCGATCGCAAAAATCCAAATCGCCAAAAATCCAAATCGCCAAAATTGGCGATCGCCAAAAATCCAAATCGCCAAAAATCCAAATCGCCAAAATCCAAATCGCCAAAATTGGCGATCGCCAAAAATCCAAATCGCCAAAAATCCAAATCGCCAAAATTGGCGATCGCCAAAAATCCAAATCGCCAAAATTGGCGACCGCCAAAAATCCAAATCGCCAAAAATCCAAATCGCCAAAATTGGCGATCGCCAAAAATCCAAATCGCCAAAAATCGAAATCGCCAAAATTGGCGATCGCCAAAAATCCAAATCGCCAAAATTGGCGATCGCCAAAAATCCAAATCGCCTAAAATCCAAATCGCCAAAATTGGCGATCGCCAAAAATCCAAATCGCCAAAAATCCAAATCGCCAAAATTGGCGATCGCCAAAAATCCAAATCGCCAAAATTGGCGATCGCCAAAAATCCAAATCGCCAAAATTGGCGATCGCCAAAAATCCAAATCGCCAAAAATCCAAACGCCAAAATTGGCGATCGCCAAAAATCCAACTCGCCAAAATTGGCGATCGCCAAAAATCCAAATCGCCAAAAATCCAAATCGCCAAAATTGGCGATCGCCAAAAATCCAAATCGCCAAAATCCAAATCGCCAAAATTGGCGATCGCCAAAATCCAAATCGCCAAAATTGGCGATCGCCAAAAATCCAAATCGCCAAAAATCCAAATCGCCAAAAATCCAAATCGCCAAAATTGGCGATCGCCAAAAATCCAAATCGCCAAAAATCCAAATCGCCAAAATTAGCGATCGCCAAAAATCCAACTCGCCAAAATTGGCGATCGCCAAAAATCCAAATCGCCAAAAATCCAAATCGCCAAAATTGGCGATCGCCAAAAATCCAAATCGCCAAAAATCCAAATCGCCAAAATTGGCGATCGCCAAAAATCCAAATCGCCAAAATTGGCGATCGCCAAAAATCCAAATCGCCTAAAATCCAAATCGCCAAAATTGGCGATCGCCAAAATCCAAATCGCCAAAAATCCAAATCGCCAAAATTAGCGATCGCCAAAAATCCAAATCGCCAAAATTGGCGATCGCCAAAAATCCAAATCGCCAAAAATCCAAATCGCCAAATATCCAAATCGCCAAAATCCAAATCGCCAAAATTGGCGATCGCCAAAAATCCAAATCGCCAAAAATCCAAATCGCCAAAATTAGCGATCGCCAAAAATCCAACTCGCCAAAATTGGCGATCGCCAAAAATCCAAATCGCCAAAATCCAAATCGCCAAAATTGGCGATCGCCAAAAATCCAAATCGCCAAAAATCCAAATCGCCAAAATTGGCGATCGCCAAAAATCCAAATCGCCAAAATTGGCGATCGCCAAAAATCCAAATCGCCTAAAATCCAAATCGCCAAAATTGGCGATCGCCAAAAATCCAAATCGCCAAAAATCCAAATCGCCAAAATTAGCGATCGCCAAAAATCCAAATCGCCAAAATTGGCGATCGCCAAAAATCCAAATCGCCAAAAATCCAAATCGCCAAAATTGGCGATCGCCAAAAATCCAAATCGCCAAAATTGGCGATCGCCAAAAATCCAAATCGCCAAAATTGGCGATCGCCAAAAATCCAAATCGCCAAAAATCCAAATCGCCAAAATTGGCGATCGCCAAAAATCCAAATCGCCAAAATTGGCGATCGCCAAAAATCCAAATCGCCAAAAATCCAAATCGCCAAAATTGGCGATCGCCAAAAATCCAAATCGCCAAAATTGGCGATCGCCAAAAATCGAAATCGCCAAAAATCGAAATCGCCAAAAATCCAAATCGCCAAAAATCGAAATCGCCAAAAATCCAAATCGCCAAAAATCCAAATCGCCAAAATTGGCGATCGCCAAAAATCCAAATCGCCAAAATTGGCGATCGCCAAAAATCCAAATCGCCTAAAATCCAAATCGCCAAAATTGGCGATCGCCAAAAATCAAATCGCCAAAAAATCCAAATCGCCAAAATTAGCGATCGCCAAAAATCCAAATGGCCAAAATTGGCGATCGCCAAAAATCCAAATCGCCAAAAATCCAAATCGCCAAAATTGGCGATCGCCAAAAATCCAAATCGCCAAAAATCCAAATCGCCAAAATTGGCGATCGCCAAAAATCCAAATCGCCAAAATTGGCGATCGCCAAAAATCCAAATCGCCAAAATTGGCGATCGCCAAAAATCCAAATCGCCAAAAATCCAAATCGCCAAAATTGGCGATCGCCAAAAATCCAAATCGCCAAAATTGGCGATCGCCAAAAATCCAAATCGCCAAAAATCCAAATCGCCAAAATTGGCGATCGCCAAAAATCCAAATCGCCAAAAATCCAAATCGCCAAAATTGGCGATCGCCAAAAATCCAAATCGCCAAAATTGGCGATCGCCAAAAATCCAAATCGCCAAAATTGGCGATCGCCAAAAATCCAAATCGCCAAAAATCCAAATCGCCAAAATTGGCGATCGCCAAAAATCCAAATCGCCAAAATTGGCGATCGCCAAAAATCGAAATCGCCAAAAATCGAAATCGCCAAAAATCCAAATCGCCAAAAATCGAAATCGCCAAAAATCCAAATCGCCAAAAATCCAAATCGCCAAAATTGGCGATCGCCAAAAATCCAAATCGCCAAAATTGGCGATCGCCAAAAATCCAAATCGCCTAAAATCCAAATCGCCAAAATTGGCGATCGCCAAAAATCAAATCGCCAAAAATCCAAATCGCCAAAATTAGCGATCGCCAAAAATCCAAATGGCCAAAATTGGCGATCGCCAAAAATCCAAATCGCCAAAAATCCAAATCGCCAAAATTGGCGATCGCCAAAAATCCAAATCGCCAAAAATCCAAATCGCCAAAATTGGCGATCGCCAAAAATCCAAATCGCCAAAATTGGCGATCGCCAAAAATCCAAATCGCCAAAATTGGCGATCGCCAAAAATCCAAATCGCCAAAAATCCAAATCGCCAAAATTGGCGATCGCCAAAAATCCAAATCGCCAAAATTGGCGATCGCCAAAAATCCAAATCGCCAAAAATCCAAATCGCCAAAATTGGCGATCGCCAAAAATCCAAATCGCCAAAAATCCAAATCGCCAAAATTGGCGATCGCCAAAAATCCAAATCGCCAAAATTGGCGATCGCCAAAAATCCAAATCGCCAAAATTGGCGATCGCCAAAAATCCAAATCGCCAAAATTGGCGATCGCCAAAAATCCAAATCGCCTAAAATCCAAATCGCCAAAATTGGCGATCGCCAAAAATCCAAATCGCCAAAAATCCAAATCGCCAAAATTGGCGATCGCCAAAAATCCAAATCGCCAAAATTGGCGATCGCCAAAAATCCAAATCGCCAAAATTGGCGATCGCCAAAAATCCAAATCGCCAAAAATCCAAATCGCCAAAATTGGCGATCGCCAAAAATCCAAATCGCCAAAAATCCAAATCGCCAAAATTGGCGATCGCCAAAAATCCAAATCGCCAAAAATCCAAATCGCCAAAATTGGCGATCGCCAAAAATCCAAATCGCCAAAAATCGAAATCGCCAAAATTGGCGATCGCCAAAAATCCAAATCGCCAAAATTGGCGATCGCCAAAAATCCAAATCGCCTAAAATCCAAATCGCCAAAATTGGCGATCGCCAAAAATCCAAATCGCCAAAAATCCAAATCGCCAAAATTGGCGATCGCCAAAAATCCAAATCGCCAAAATTGGCGATCGCCAAAAATCCAAATCGCCAAAATTGGCGATCGCCAAAAATCCAAATCGCCAAAAATCCAAATCGCCAAAATTGGCGATCGCCAAAAATCCAAATCGCCAAAAATCCAAATCGCCAAAAATCCAAATCGCCAAAATTGGCGATCGCCAAAAATCCAAATCGCCAAAAATCCAAATCGCCAAAATTAGCGATCGCCAAAAATCCAAATCGCCAAAATTGGCGATCGCCAAAAATCCAAATCGCCAAAAATCCAAATCGCCAAAAATCCAAATCGCCAAAAATCCAAATCGCCAAAATTGGCGATCGCCAAAAATCCAAATCGCCAAAAATCCAAATCGCCAAAATTAGCGATCGCCAAAAATCCAACTCGCCAAAATTGGCGATCGCCAAAAATCCAAATCGCCAAAAATCCAAATCGCCAAAATTGGCGATCGCCAAAAATCCAAATCGCCAAAAATCCAAATCGCCAAAATTGGCGATCGCCAAAAATCCAAATCGCCAAAATTGGCGATCGCCAAAAATCCAAATCGCCTAAAATCCAAATCGCCAAAATTGGCGATCGCCAAAAATCCAAATCGCCAAAAATCCAAATCGCCAAAATTAGCGATTGCCAAAAATCCAAATCGCCAAAATTGGCGATCGCCAAAAATCCAAATCGCCAAAAATCCAAATCGCCAAAATTGGCGATCGCCAAAAATCCAAATCGCCAAAATTGGCGATCGCCAAAAATCCAAATCGCCAAAATTGGCGATCGCCAAAAATCCAAATCGCCAAAAATCCAAATCGCCAAAATTGGCGATCGCCAAAAATCCAAATCGCCAAAATTGGCGATCGCCAAAAATCCAAATCGCCAAAATTGGCGATCGCCAAAAATCCAAATCGCCAAAATTGGCGATCGCCAAAAATCCAAATCGCCAAAAATCCAAATCGCCAAAATTGGCGATCGCCAAAAATCCAAATCGCCAAAATTGGCGATCGCCAAAAATCGAAATCGCCAAAAATCGAAATCGCCAAAAATCCAAATCGCCAAAAATCGAAATCGCCAAAAATCCAAATCGCCAAAAATCCAAATCGCCAAAATTGGCGATCGCCAAAAATCCAAATCGCCAAAATTGGCGATCGCCAAAAATCCAAATCGCCTAAAATCCAAATCGCCAAAATTGGCGATCGCCAAAAATCAAATCGCCAAAAATCCAAATCGCCAAAATTAGCGATCGCCAAAAATCCAAATGGCCAAAATTGGCGATCGCCAAAAATCCAAATCGCCAAAAATCCAAATCGCCAAAATTGGCGATCGCCAAAAATCCAAATCGCCAAAATTGGCGATCGCCAAAAATCCAAATCGCCAAAATTGGCGATCGCCAAAAATCCAAATCGCCAAAAATCCAAATCGCCAAAATTGGCGATCGCCAAAAATCCAAATCGCCAAAATTGGCGATCGCCAAAAATCCAAATCGCCAAAATTGGCGATCGCCAAAAATCCAAATCGCCAAAAATCCAAATCGCCAAAATTGGCGATCGCCAAAAATCCAAATCGCCAAAATTGGCGATCGCCAAAAATCCAAATCGCCAAAAATCCAAATCGCCAAAATTGGCGATCGCCAAAAATCCAAATCGCCAAAAATCCAAATCGCCAAATTGGCGATCGCCAAAAATCCAAATCGCCAAAATTGGCGATCGCCAAAAATCCAAATCGCCAAAATTGGCGATCGCCAAAAATCCAAATCGCCAAAAAATCCAAATCGCCAAAATTGGCGATCGCCAAAAATCCAAATCGCCAAAATTGGCGATCGCCAAAAATCCAAATCGCCAAAATTGGCGATCGCCAAAAAATCCAAATCGCCAAAAATCCAAATCGCCAAAATTGGCGATCGCCAAAAATCCAAATCGCCTAAAATCCAAATCGCCAAAATTGGCGATCGCCAAAAATCCAAATCGCCAAAAATCCAAATCGCCAAAATTGGCGATCGCCAAAAATCCAAATCGCCAAAATTGGCGATCGCCAAAAATCCAAATCGCCAAAATTGGCGATCGCCAAAAATCCAAATCGCCAAAAATCCAAATCGCCAAAATTGGCGATCGCCAAAAATCCAAATCGCCAAAAATCCAAATCGCCAAATTGGCGATCGCCAAAATCCAAATCGCCAAAAATCCAAATCGCCAAAATTGGCGATCGCCAAAAATCCAAATCGCCAAAAATCGAAATCGCCAAAATTGGCGATCGCCAAAAATCCAAATCGCCAAAATTGGCGATCGCCAAAAATCCAAATCGCCTAAAATCCAAATCGCCAAAATTGGCGATCGCCAAAAATCCAAATCGCCAAAAATCCAAATCGCCAAAATTGGCGATCGCCAAAAATCCAAATCGCCAAAATTGGCGATCGCCAAAATCCAAATCGCCAAAATTGGCGATCGCCAAAAATCCAAATCGCCAAAAATCCAAATCGCCAAAATTGGCGATCGCCAAAAATCCAAATCGCCAAAAATCCAAATCGCCAAAAATCCAAATCGCCAAAATTGGCGATCGCCAAAAATCCAAATCGCCAAAAATCCAAATCGCCAAAATTGGCGATCGCCAAAAATCCAAATCGCCAAAATTGGCGATCGCCAAAAATCCAAATCGCCAAAAATCCAAATCGCCAAAATTGGCGATCGCCAAAAATCCAAATCGCCAAAAATCGAAATCGCCAAAATTGGCGATCGCCAAAAATCCAAATCGCCAAAATTGGCGATCGCCAAAAATCCAAATCGCCTAAAATCCAAATCGCCAAAATTGGCGATCGCCAAAAATCCAAATCGCCAAAAATCCAAATCGCCAAAATTGGCGATCGCCAAAAATCCAAATCGCCAAAATTGGCGATCGCCAAAAATCCAAATCGCCAAAATTGGCGATCGCCAAAAATCCAAATCGCCAAAAATCCAAATCGCCAAAATTGGCGATCGCCAAAAATCCAAATCGCCAAAAATCCAAATCGCCAAAAATCCAAATCGCCAAAAATCCAAATCGCCAAAATTGGCGATCGCCAAAAATCCAAATCGCCAAAATTGGCGATCGCCAAAAATCCAAATCGCCAAAAATCCAAATCGCAAATCGCCAAAATTGGCGATCGCCAAAAATCCAAATCGCCAAAAATCCAAATCGCCAAAAATCCAAATCGCCAAAATTGGCGATCGCCAAAAATCCAAATCGCCAAAAATCCAAATCGCCAAAATTGGCGATCGCCAAAATCCAAATCGCCAAAATTGGCGATCGCCAAAAATCCAAATCGCCAAAATTGGCGATCGCCAAAAATCCAAATCGCCAAAAATCCAAATCGCCAAAATTGGCGATCGCCAAAAATCCAAATCGCCAAAAATCCAAATCGCCAAAATTGGCGATCGCCAAAAATCCAAGTCGCCAAAAATCCAAATCGCCAAAAATCCAAATCGCCAAAATTGGCGATCGCCAAAAATCCAAATCGCCAAAATTGGCGATCGCCAAAAATCCAAATCGCCAAAAATCCAAATCGCCAAAATTGGCGATCGCCAAAAATCCAAATCGCCAAAATTGGCGATCGCCAAAAATCCAAATCGCCAAAATTGGCGATCGCCAAAAATCCAAATCGCCACAAATGCAAATCGCCAAAATTGGCGATCGCCAAAAATCCAAATCGCCAAAATTGGCGATCGCCAAAAATCCAAGTCGCCAAAAATCCAAATCGCCAAAAATCCAAATCGCCAAAATTGGCGATCGCCAAAAATCCAAATCGCCAAAATTGGCGATCGCCAAAAATCCAAGTCGCCAAAAATCCAAATCGCCAAAAATCCAAATCGCCAAAATTGGCGATCGCCAAAAATCCAAATCGCCAAAATTGGCGATCGCCAAAAATCCAAGTCGCCAAAAATCCAAATCGCCAAAAATCCAAATCGCCAAAATTGGCGATCGCCAAAAATCCAAATCGCCAAAATTGGCGATCGCCAAAAATCCAAATCGCCAAAATTGGCGATCGCCAAAAATCCAAATCGCCACAAATGCAAATCGCCAAAATTGGCGATCGCCAAAAATCCAAATCGCCAAAATTGGCGATCGCCAAAAATCCAAATCGCCAAAATTGGCGATCGCCAAAAATCCAAATCGCCACAAATGCAAATCGCCAAAATTGGCGATCGCCAAAAATCCAAATCGCCAAAATTGGCGATCGCCAAAAATCCAAATCGCCAAAATTGGCGATCGCCAAAAATCCAAATCGCCAAAATTGGCGATCGCCAAAAATCCAAATCGCCACAAATGCAAATCGCCAAAATTGGCGATCGCCAAAAATCCAAATCGCCAAAATTGGCGATCGCCAAAAATCCAAGTCGCCAAAAATCCAAATCGCCAAAAATCCAAATCGCCAAAATTGGCGATCGCCAAAAATCCAAATCGCCAAAATTGGCGATCGCCAAAAATCCAAATCGCCAAAATTGGCGATCGCCAAAAATCCAAATCGCCAAAAATCCAAATCGCCAAAATTGGCGATCGCCAAAAATCCAAATCGCCAAAATTGGCGATCGCCAAAAATCCAAATCGCCAAAAATCCAAATCGCCAAAATTGGCGATCGCCAAAAATCCAAATCGCCAAAAATCCAAATCGCCAAAATTGGCGATCGCCAAAAATCCAAATCGCCAAAATTGGCGATCGCCAAAAATCCAAATCGCCAAAATTGGCGATCGCCAAAAAATCCAAATCGCCAAAAATCCAAATCGCCAAAATTGGCGATCGCCAAAAATCCAAATCGCCAAAATTGGCGATCGCCAAAAATCCAAATCGCCAAAATTGGCGATCGCCAAAAATCCAAATCGCCAAAAATCCAAATCGCCAAAATTGGCGATCGCCAAAAATCCAAATCGCCTAAAATCCAAATCGCCAAAATTGGCGATCGCCAAAAATCCAAATCGCCAAAAATCCAAATCGCCAAAATTGGCGATCGCCAAAAATCCAAATCGCCAAAATTGGCGATCGCCAAAAATCCAAATCGCCAAAATTGGCGATCGCCAAAAATCCAAATCGCCAAAAATCCAAATCGCCAAAATTGGCGATCGCCAAAAATCCAAATCGCCAAAAATCCAAATCGCCAAAATTGGCGATCGCCAAAAATCCAAATCGCCAAAAATCCAAATCGCCAAAATTGGCGATCGCCAAAAATCCAAATCGCCAAAAATCGAAATCGCCAAAATTGGCGATCGCCAAAAATCCAAATCGCCAAAATTGGCGATCGCCAAAAATCCAAATCGCCTAAAATCCAAATCGCCAAAATTGGCGATCGCCAAAAATCCAAATCGCCAAAAATCCAAATCGCCAAAATTGGCGATCGCCAAAAATCCAAATCGCCAAAATTGGCGATCGCCAAAAATCCAAATCGCCAAAATTGGCGATCGCCAAAAATCCAAATCGCCAAAAATCCAAATCGCCAAAATTGGCGATCGCCAAAAATCCAAATCGCCAAAAATCCAAATCGCCAAAAATCCAAATCGCCAAAATTGGCGATCGCCAAAAATCCAAATCGCCAAAAATCCAAATCGCCAAAATTGGCGATCGCCAAAAATCCAAATCGCCAAAATTGGCGATCGCCAAAAATCCAAATCGCCAAAAATCCAAATCGCCAAAATTGGCGATCGCCAAAAATCCAAATCGCCAAAAATCGAAATCGCCAAAATTGGCGATCGCCAAAAATCCAAATCGCCAAAATTGGCGATCGCCAAAAATCCAAATCGCCTAAAATCCAAATCGCCAAAATTGGCGATCGCCAAAAATCCAAATCGCCAAAAATCCAAATCGCCAAAATTGGCGATCGCCAAAAATCCAAGTCGCCAAAAATCCAAATCGCCAAAAATCCAAATAGCCAAAATTGGCGATCGCCAAAAATCCAAATCGCCAAAAATCCAAATCGCCAAAATTGGCGATCGCCAAAAATCCAAGTCGCCAAAAATCCAAATCGCCAAATTGGCGATCGCCAAAAATCCAAGTCGCCAAAAATCCAAATCGCCAAAAATCCAAATCGCCAAAATTGGCGATCGCCAAAAATCCAAATCGCCAAAATTGGCGATCGCCAAAAATCCAAATCGCCAAAATTGGCGATCGCCAAAAATCCAAGTCGCCAAAAATAAAAATCGCCAAAAATCCAAATCGCCAAAATTGGCGATCGCCAAAAATCCAAATCGCCAAAATTGGCTATCGCCAAAAATCCAAATCGCCAAAAATCCAAATCGCCAAAATTGGCGATCGCCAAAAATCCAAGTCGCCAAAAATCCAAATCGCCAAAAATCCAAATCGCCAAAATTGGCGATCGCCAAAAATCCAAATCGCCAAAATTGGCGATCGCCAAAAATCCAAGTCGCCAAAAATCCAAATCGCCAAAAATCCAAATCGCCAAAATTGGCGATCGCCAAAAATCCAAATCGCCAAAATTGGCGATCGCCAAAAATCCAAATCGCCAAAATTGGCGATCGCCAAAAATCCAAGTCGCCAAAAATCCAAATCGCCAAAAATCCAAATCGCCAAAATTGGCGATCGCCAAAAATCCAAATCGCCAAAATTGGCGATCGCCAAAAATCCAAATCGCCAAAATTGGCGATCGCCAAAAATCCAAATCGCCACAAATGCAAATCGCCAAAATTGGCGATCGCCAAAAATCCAAATCGCCAAAATTGGCGATCGCCAAAAATCCAAGTCGCCAAAAATCCAAATCGCCAAAAATCCAAATCGCCAAAATTGGCGATCGCCAAAAATCCAAATCGCCAAAATTGGCGATCACCAAAAATCCAAATCGCCAAAATTGGCGATCGCCAAAAATCCAAATCGCCAAAAATCCAAATCGCCAAAATTGGCGATCGCCAAAAATCCAAATCGCCAAAAATCCAAATCGCCAAAATTGGCGATCGCCAAAAATCCAAATCGCCAAAAATCCAAATCGCCAAAATTGGCGATCGCCAAAAATCCAAATCGCCAAAAATCGAAATCGCCAAAATTGGCGATCGCCAAAAATCCAAATCGCCAAAATTGGCGATCGCCAAAAATCCAAATCGCCTAAAATCCAAATCGCCAAAATTGGCGATCGCCAAAAATCCAAATCGCCAAAAATCCAAATCGCCAAAATTGGCGATCGCCAAAAATCCAAATCGCCAAAATTGGCGATCGCCAAAAATCCAAATCGCCAAAATTGGCGATCGCCAAAAATCCAAATCGCCAAAAATCCAAATCGCCAAAATTGGCGATCGCCAAAAATCCAAATCGCCAAAAATCCAAATCGCCAAAAATCCAAATCGCCAAAATTGGCGATCGCCAAAAATCCAAGTCGCCAAAAATAAAAATCGCCAAAAATCCAAATCGCCAAAATTGGCGATCGCCAAAAATCCAAATCGCCAAAATTGGCGATCGCCAAAAATCCAAATCGCCAAAAATCCAAATCGCCAAAATTGGCGATCGCCAAAAATCCAAGTCGCCAAAAATCCAAATCGCCAAAAATCCAAATCGCCAAAATTGGCGATCGCCAAAAATCCAAATCGCCAAAATTGGCGATCGCCAAAAATCCAAGTCGCCAAAAATCCAAATCGCCAAAAATCCAAATCGCCAAAATTGGCGATCGCCAAAAATCCAAATCGCCAAAATTGGCGATCGCCAAAAATCCAAATCGCCAAAATTGGCGATCGCCAAAAATCCAAGTCGCCAAAAATCCAAATCGCCAAAAATCCAAATCGCCAAAATTGGCGATCGCCAAAAATCCAAATCGCCAAAATTGGCGATCGCCAAAAATCCAAATCGCCAAAATTGGCGATCGCCAAAAATCCAAATCGCCACAAATGCAAATCGCCAAAATTGGCGATCGCCAAAAATCCAAATCGCCAAAATTGGCGATCGCCAAAAATCCAAGTCGCCAAAAATCCAAATCGCCAAAAATCCAAATCGCCAAAATTGGCGATCGCCAAAAATCCAAATCGCCAAAATTGGCGATCGCCAAAAATCCAAATCGCCAAAATTGGCGATCGCCAAAAATCCAAATCGCCAAAAATCCAAATCGCCAAAATTGGCGATCGCCAAAAATCCAAATCGCCAAAAATCCAAATCGCCAAAATTGGCGATCGCCAAAAATCCAAATCGCCAAAAATCCAAATCGCCAAAATTGGCGATCGCCAAAAATCCAAATCGCCAAAAATCGAAATCGCCAAAATTGGCGATCGCCAAAAATCCAAATCGCCAAAATTGGCGATCGCCAAAAATCCAAATCGCCTAAAATCCAAATCGCCAAAATTGGCGATCGCCAAAAATCCAAATCGCCAAAAATCCAAATCGCCAAAATTGGCGATCGCCAAAAATCCAAATCGCCAAAATTGGCGATCGCCAAAAATCCAAATCGCCAAAATTGGCGATCGCCAAAAATCCAAATCGCCAAAAATCCAAATCGCCAAAATTGGCGATCGCCAAAAATCCAAATCGCCAAAAATCCAAATCGCCAAAATTGGGGATCGCCAAAATTCCAAATCGCCAAAAATCCAAATCGCCAAAAATCCAAATCGCCAAAATTGGCGATCGCCAAAAATCCAAATCGCCAAAAATCCAAATCGCCAAAAATCCAAATCGCCAAAATTGGCGATCGCCAAAAATCCAAATCGCCAAAAATCCAAATCGCCAAAATTGGCGATCGCCAAAAATCCAAATCGCCAAAATTGGCGATCGCCAAAAATCCAAATCGCCAAAAATCCAAATCGCCAAAATTGGCGATCGCCAAAAATCCAAATCGCCAAAAATCCAAATCGCCAAAATTGGCGATCGCCAAAAATCCAAATCGCCAAAAATCCAAATCGCCAAAAATCCAAATCGCCAAAAATCCAAATCGCCAAAATTGGCGATCGCCAAAAATCCAAATCGCCAAAATTGGCGATCGCCAAAAATCCAAATCGCCAAAATTGGCGATCGCCAAAAATCCAAATCGCCAAAATTGGCGATCGCCAAAAATCCAAATCGCCAAAATTGGGGATCGCCAAAATTCCAAATCGCCAAAAATCCAAATCGCCAAAATTGGCGATCGCCAAAAATCCAAATCGCCAAAATTGGCGATCGCCAAAAATCCAAATCGCCAAAATTGGCGATCGCCAAAAATCCAAATCGCCAAAATTGGCGATCGCCAAAGATCCAAATCGCCAAAATTGGCGATCGCCAAAAATCCAAATCGCCAAAAATCCAAATCGCCAAAAATCCAAATCGCCAAAATTGGCGATCGCCAAAAATCCAAATCGCCAAAAATCCAAATCGCCAAAAATCCAAATCGCCAAAATTGGCGATCGCCAAAAATCCAAATCGCCAAAATTGGCGATCGCCAAAAATCCAAATCGCCAAAATTGGCGATCGCCAAAAATCCAAATCGCCAAAATTGGGGATCGCCAAAATTCCAAATCGCCAAAAATCCAAATCGCCAAAAATCCAAATCGCCAAAAATCCAAATCGCCAAAATTGGCGATCGCCAAAAATCCAAATCGCCGAAATTGGCGATCGCCAAAAATCCAAATCGCCAAAATTGGCGATCGCCAAAAATCCAAATCGCCAAAATTGGCGATCGCCAAAAATCCAAATCGCCAAAATTGGCGATCGCCAAAAATCCAAATCGCCAAAAATCCAAATCGCCGAAATTGGCGATCGCCAAAAATCCAAATCGCCAAAATTGGCGATCGCCAAAAATCCAAATCGCCAAAATTGGCGATCGCCAAAAATCCAAATCGCCAAAAATCCAAATCGCCAAAAATCCAAATCGCCAAAATTGGCGATCGCCAAAAATCCAAATCGCCAAAATTGGCGATCGCCAAAAATCCAAATCGCCAAAATTGGCGATCGCCAAAAATCCAAATCGCCAAAATTGGGGATCGCCAAAATTCCAAATCGCCAAAAATCCAAATCGCCAAAAATCCAAATCGCCAAAAATCCAAATCGCCAAAAATCCAAATCGCCAAAATTGGCGATCGCCAAAAATCCAAATCGCCGAAATTGGCGATCGCCAAAAATCCAAATCGCCAAAATTGGCGATCGCCAAAAATCCAAATCGCCAAAATTGGCGATCGCCAAAAATCCAAATCGCCAAAATTGGCGATCGCCAAAAATCCAAATCGCCAAAAATCCAAATCGCCAAAATTGGTGATCGCCAAAAATCCAAATCGCCAAAAATCCAAATCGCCGAAATTGGCGATCGCCAAAAATCCAAATCGCCAAAATTGGCGATCGCCAAAAATCCAAATCGCCAAAATTGGCGATCGCCAAAAATCCAAATCGCCAAAAATCCAAATCGCCAAAATTGGCGATCGCCAAAAATCCAAATCGCCAAAAATCCAAATCGCCGAAATTGGCGATCGCCAAAAATCCAAATCGCCAAAATTGGCGATCGCCAAAAATCCATATCGCCAAAAATCCAAATCGCCAAAATTGGCGATCGCCAAAAATCCAAATCGCCAAAAATCCAAATCGCCAAAATTGGCGATCGCCAAAAATCCAAATCGCCGAAATTGGCGATCGCCAAAAATCCAAATCGCCGAAATTGGCGATCGCCAAAAATCCAAATCGCCAAAATTGGCGATCGCCAAAAATCCAAATCGCCAAAATTGGCGATCGCCAAAAATCCAAATCGCCAAAAATCCAAATCGCCAAAATTGGCGATCGCCAAAAATCCAAATCGCCAAAATTGGCGATCGCCAAAAATCCAAATCGCCAAAATTGGCGATCGCCAAAAATCCAAATCGCCAAAATTGGCGATCGCCAAAAATCCAAATCGCCAAAAATCCAAATCGCCAAAATTGGCGATCGCCAAAAATCCAAATCGCCAAAAATCCAAATCGCCGAAATTGGCGATCGCCAAAAATCCAAATCGCCAAAATTGGCGATCGCCAAAAATCCAAATCGCCAAAATTGGCGATCGCCAAAAATCCAAATCGCCAAAAATCCAAATCGCCAAAATTGGCGATCGCCAAAAATCCAAATCGCCAAAAATCCAATCGCCGAAATTGGCGATCGCCAAAAATCCAAATCGCCAAAATTGGCGATCGCCAAAAATCCATATCGCCAAAAATCCAAATCGCCAAAATTGGCGATCGCCAAAAATCCAAATCGCCAAAATTGGCGATCGCCAAAAATCCAAATCGCCGAAATTGGCGATCGCCAAAAATCCAAATCGCCAAAATTGGCGATCGCCAAAAATCCAAATCGCCAAAATTGGCGATCGCCAAAAATCCAAATCGCCAAAATTGGCGATCGCCAAAAATCCAAATCGCCAAAATTGGCGATCGCCAAAAATCCAAATCGCCAAAATTGGCGATCGCCAAAAATCCAAATCGCAAAAATCCAAATCGCCAAAAATCCAAATCGCCAAAATTGGCGATCGCCAAAAATCCAAATCGCCAAAAATCCAAATCGCCAAAATTGGCGATCGCCAAAAATCCAAATCGCCGAAATTGGCGATCGCCAAAAATCCAAATCGCCAAAATTGGCGATCGCCAAAAATCCAAATCGCCAAAATTGGCGATCGCCAAAAATCCAAATCGCCAAAATTGGCGATCGCCAAAAATCCAAATCGCCAAAATTGGCGATCGCCAAAAATCCAAATCGCCAAAAATCCAAATCGCCAAAATTGGCGATCGCCAAAAATCCAAATCGCCGAAATTGGCGATCGCCAAAAATCCAAATCGCCAAAATTGGCGATCGCCAAAAATCCAAATCGCCAAAATTGGCGATCGCCAAAAATCCAAATCGCCAAAATTGGCGATCGCCAAAAATCCAAATCGCCGAAATTGGCGATCGCCAAAAATCCAAATCGCCAAAATTGGCGATCGCCAAAAATCCAAATCGCCAAAATTGGCGATCGCCAAAAATCCAAATCGCAAAAATCCAAATCGCCAAAATTGGCGATCGCCAAAAATCCAAATCGCCAAAAATCCAAATCGCCAAAAATCCAAATCGCCAAAAATCCAAATCGCCAAAATTGGCGATCGCCAAAAATCCAAATCGCCAAAATTGGCGATCGCCAAAAATCCAAATCGCCAAAAATCCAAATCGCCAAAAATCCAAATCGCCAAAATTGGCGATCGCCAAAAATCCAAATCGCCAAAAATCCAAATCGCCGAAATTGGCGATCGCCAAAAATCCAAATCGCCAAAATTGGCGATCGCCAAAAATCCATATCGCCAAAAATCCAAATCGCCAAAATTGGCGATCGCCAAAAATCCAAATCGCCAAAAATCCAAATCGCCGAAATTGGCGATCGCCAAAAATCCAAATCGCCAAAATTGGCGATCGCCAAAAATCCAAATCGCCAAAATTGGCGATCGCCAAAAATCCAAATCGCCAAAAATCCAAATCGCCAAAAATCCAAATCGCCAAAATTGGCGATCGCCAAAAATCCAAATCGCCAAAAATCCAAATCGCCGAAATTGGCGATCGCCAAAAATCCAAATCGCCAAAATTGGCGATCGCCAAAAATCCAAATCGCCAAAAATCCAAATCGCCAAAATTGGCGATCGCCAAAAATCCAAATCGCCAAAAATCCAAATCGCCAAAATTGGCGATCGCCAAAAATCCAAATCGCCAAAAATCCAAATCGCCGAAATTGGCGATCGCCAAAAATCCAAATCGCCAAAAATCCAAATCGCCAAAATTGGCGATCGCCAAAAATCCAAATCGCCAAAAATCCAAATCGCCAAAAATCCAAATCGCCAAAATTGGCGATCGCCAAAAATCCAAATCGCCGAAATTGGCGATCGCCAAAAATCCAAATCGCCAAAAATCCAAATCGCCAAAAATCCAAATCGCCAAAAATCCAAATCGCCAAAATTGGCGATCGCCAAAAATCCAAATCGCCAAAATTGGCGATCGCCAAAAATCCAAATCGCCAAAAATCCAAATCGCCAAAAATCCAAATCGCCAAAAATCCAAATCGCCAAAATTGGCGATCGCCAAAAATCCAAATCGCCTAACAAGGGAACCTTTTTTGCGTCGGGAACGATCTAGCTACGAGACCTATACCATTCGAAAGAGCATAAAAAGTTATGGTTTTTCAGTAATTTTCAGCTGCGGAATCCCTCGGGGTAAAAAGTTATGCGCGATTCCAGATTGACATTTTAACATGGCGAATTCCTATTTTCAGGTTTTCACCATGCCAGCGAACAAAGCGGCACTTCTTCCAGAAGCAACGTGGCCGAGTGGTTGCGCGCTCTCTTCTCACATTTTGCTCTCGGGTTCGATTCCGCGACAAGTCACCTTCTTTTTTCTTTTTGCAAACGTTGCAAATACAACATTCAAACATTTTCTTCTTTATTTTTGATATTTTTCTTACTATGAGAATATTGGATGTCTTTCTCGGTCCTTTTACCAACTGGGTGCTTGTGAATATCCTCCACATGTGACTTACTCTTATGCCATGTACAAGACGATTGCAACAAGGAAAAAATACCGTAAGAAAAAAAGATTCTTCGATGAATTAAACCGTTTGCAAAAAGAAAAAAGAAGGTGACTTGTCGCGGAATCGAACCCGAGAGCAAAATGTGAGAAGAGAGCGCGCAACCACTCGGCCACGTTGTTTCTGGAAGAAGTGCCGCTTTGTTCGCTGGCATGGTGAAAACCTGAAAATAGGAATTCGCCATGTTAAAATGTCAATCTGGAATCGCGCATAACTTTTTACCCCGAGGGATTCCGCAGCTGAAAATTACTGAAAAACCATAACTTTTTATGCTCTTTCGAATGGTATAGGTCTCGTAGCTAGATCGTTCCCGACGCAAAAAAGGTTCCCTTGTAAAATCGAAATCGCCAAAATTGGCGATCGCCAAAAATCCAAATCGCCAAAAATCCAAATCGCCGAAATTGGCGATCGCCAAAAATCCAAATCGCCTAAAATCGAAATCGCCAAAATTGGCGATCGCCAAAAATCCAAATCGCCAAAATTGGCGATCGCCAAAAATCCAAATCGCCTAAAATCGAAATCGCCAAAATTGGCGATCGCCAAAAATCCAAATCGCCAAAATTGGCGATCGCCAAAAATCCAAATCGCCTAAAATCGAAATCGCCAAAATTGGCGATCGCCAAAAATCCAAATCGCCAAAAATCCAAATCGCCGAAATTGGCGATCGCCAAAAATCCAAATCGCCAAAAATCCAAATCGCCAAAATTGGCGATCGCCAAAGATCCAAATCGCCAAAATTGGCGATCGCCAAAAATCCAAATCGCCAAAATTGGCGATCGCCAAAGATCCAAATCGCCAAAATTGGCGATCGCCAAAAATCCAAATCGCCAAAAATCCAAATCGCCAAAATTGGCGATCGCCAAAAATCCAAATCGCCAAAAATCCAAATCGCCAAAAATCCAAATCGCCAAAAATCCAAATCGCCAAAAATCCAAATCGCCAAAATTGGCGATCGCCAAAAATCCAAATCGCCAAAATTGGCGATCGCCAAAAATCCAAATCGCCTAAAATCGAAATCGCCAAAATTGGCGATCGCCAAAAATCCAAATCGCCAAAAATCCAAATCGCCGAAATTGGCGATCGCCAAAAATCCAAATCGCCTAAAATCGAAATCGCCAAAATTGGCGATCGCCAAAAATCAAAATCGCCAAAATTGGCGATCGCCAAAAATCCAAATCGCCTAAAATCGAAATCGCCAAAATTGGCGATCGCCAAAAATCCAAATCGCCAAAAATCGAAATCGCCAAAATTGGCGATCGCCAAAAATCCAAATCGCCTAAAATCGAAATCGCCAAAATTGGCGATCGCCAAAAATCCAAATCGCCTAAAATCGAAATCGCCAAAATTGGCGATCGCCAAAAATCCAAATCGCCAAAAATCCAAATCGCCGAAATTGGCGATCGCCAAAAATCCAAATCGCCTAAAATCGAAATCGCCAAAATTGGCGATCGCCAAAAATCAAAATCGCCAAAATTGGCGATCGCCAAAAATCCAAATCGCCTAAAATCGAAATCGCCAAAATTGGCGATCGCCAAAAATCCAAATCGCCAAAAATCGAAATCGCCAAAATTGGCGATCGCCAAAAATCCAAATCGCCTAAAATCAAAATCGCCAAAATTGGCGATCGCCAAAAATCCAAATCGCCTAAAATCGAAATCGCCAAAATTGGCGATCGCCAAAAATCCAAATCGCCTAAAATCGAAATCGCCAAAATTGGCGATCGCCAAAAATCCAAATCGCCAAAAATCCAAATCGCCGAAATTGGCGATCGCCAAAAATCCAAATCGCCTAAAATCGAAATCGCCAAAATTGGCGATCGCCAAAAATCCAAATCGCCAAAATTGGCGATCGCCAAAAATCCAAATCGCCTAAAATCGAAATCGCCAAAATTGGCGATCGCCAAAAATCCAAATCGCCAAAAATCCAAATCGCCGAAATTGGCGATCGCCAAAAATCCAAATCGCCAAAATTGGCGATCGCCAAAGATCCAAATCGCCAAAATTGGCGATCGCCAAAAATCCAAATCGCCAAAAATCCAAATCGCCAAAATTGGCGATCGCCAAAAATCCAAATCGCCAAAAATCCAAATCGCCAAAAATCCAAATCGCCAAAAATCCAAATCGCCAAAATTGGCGATCGCCAAAGATCCAAATCGCCAAAATTGGCGATCGCCAAAAATCCAAATCGCCAAAAATCGAAATCGCCAAAATTGGCGATCGCCAAAAATCCAAATCGCCTAAAATCGAAATCGCCAAAATTGGCGATCGCCAAAAATCCAAATCGCCAAAATTGGCGATCGCCAAAAATCCAAATCGCCTAAAATCCAAATCGCCAAAAATCCAAATCGCCAAAATTGGCGATCGCCAAAAATCCAAATCGCCAAAATTGGCGATCGCCAAAAATCCAAATCGCCTAAAATCGAAATCGCCAAAATTGGCGATCGCCAAAAATCCAAATCGCCAAAATTGGCGATCGCCAAAAATCCAAATCGCCTAAAATCGAAATCGCCAAAATTGGCGATCGCCAAAAATCCAAATCGCCAAAAATCCAAATCGCCAAAATTGGCGATCGCCAAAAATCCAAATCGCCAAAAATCGAAATCGCCAAAAATCCAAATCGCCAAAATTGGCGATCGCCAAAAATCCAAATCGCCAAAATTGGCGATCGCCAAAAATCCAAATCGCCAAAAATCCAAATCGCCAAAATTGGCGATCGCCAAAAATCCAAATCGCCAAAAATCCAAATCGCCAAAAATCCAAATCGCCAAAAATCCAAATCGCCAAAAATCGAAATCGCCAAAATTGGCGATCGCCAAAAATCCAAATCGCCAAAATTGGCGATCGCCAAAAATCCAAATCGCCTAAAATCCAAATCGCCAAAATTGGCGATCGCCAAAAATCCAAATCGCCAAAAATCGAAATCGCCAAAATTGGCGATCGCCAAAAATCCAAATCGCCAAAATTGGCGATCGCCAAAAATCCAAATCGCCAAAATTGGCGATCGCCAAAAATCCAAATCGCCAAAAATCCAAATCGCCAAAATTGGCGATCGCCAAAAATCCAAATCGCCAAAATTGGCGATCGCCAAAAATCCAAATCGCCAAAAATCCAAATCGCCAAAATTCCAAATCGCCAAAAATCCAAATCGCCAAAATTGGCGATCGCCAAAAATCGAAATCGCCAAAAATCCAAATCGCCAAAATTGGCGATCGCCAAAAATCCAAATCGCCAAAAATCCAAATCGCCAAAATTGGCGATCGCCAAAAATCCAAATCGCCAAAAATCCAAATCGCCAAAAATCCAAATCGCCAAAATTGGCGATCGCCAAAAATCCAAATCGCCAAAATTGGCGATCGCCAAAAATCCAAATCGCCAAAAATCCAAATCGCCAAAATTCCAAATCGCCAAAAATCCAAATCGCCAAAATTGGCGATCGCCAAAAATCGAAATCGCCAAAAATCCAAATCGCCAAAATTGGCGATCGCCAAAAATCCAAATCGCCAAAATTGGCGATCGCCAAAAATCCAAATCGCCAAAATTGGCGATCGCCAAAAATCCAAATCGCCAAAAATCCAAATCGCCAAAATTGGAGATCGCCAAAAATCCAAATCGCCAAAAATCCAAATCGCCAAAATTGGCGATCGCCAAAAATCCAAATCGCCAAAATTGGCGATCGCCAAAAATCCAAATCGCCAAAATTGGCGATCGCCAAAAATCCAAATCGCCAAAATTGGCGATCGCCAAAAATCCAAGTCGCCAAAAATCCAAATCGCCAAAATTGGCGATCGCCAAAAATCCAAATCGCCAAAAATCCAAATCGCCAAAATTGGCGATCGCCAAAAATCCAAATCGCCAAAAATCCAAATCGCCAAAAATCCAAATCGCCAAAAATCCAAATCGCCAAAAATCCAAATCGCCAAAATTGGCGATCGCCAAAAATCCAAATCGCCAAAATTGGCGATCGCCAAAGATCCAAATCGCCAAAATTGGCGATCGCCAAAAATCCAAATCGCCAAAAATCCAAATCGCCAAAATTGGCGATCGCCAAAAATCCAAATCGCCAAAAATCCAAATCGCCAAAAATCCAAATCGCCAAAAATCCAAATCGCCAAAATTGGCGATCGCCAAAAATCCAAATCGCCAAAATTGGCGATCGCCAAAAATCCAAATCGCCAAAAATCGAAATCGCCAAAATTGGCGATCGCCAAAAATCCAAATCGCCAAAATTGGCGATCGCCAAAAATCCAAATCGCCTAAAATCGAAATCGCCAAAATTGGCGATCGCCAAAAATCCAAATCGCCTAAAATCGAAATCGCCAAAATTGGCGATCGCCAAAAATCCAAATCGCCAAAATTGGCGATCGCCAAAAATCCAAATCGCCTAAA
>CAXIWN010000025.1:0-28107 GCA_964036215.1 Oscheius sp. DF5033 | reverse complement strand
ATTATGGCCACAAATTGCGCCAAAAAACCTGGCTCTATTATTATGGCCACAAATTGCGCAAAAAAAAACCTGGCTCAATTATTATGGCCACAAATGGAGCCAAAAAAACCTGGCTCAAAAAAACCTGGCTCAATTATTATGGCCACAAATTGCGCCAAAAAAACCTGGCTCAAAAAAACCTGGCTCAATTATTATGGCCACAAATTGCGCCAAAAAAACCTGGCTCAATTATTATGGCCACAAATTGCGCCAAAAAAAACCTGGCTCAATTATTATGGCCACAAATTGCGCCAAAAAAACCTGGCTCAAAAAAACCTGGCTCAATTATTATGGCCACAAATTGCGCCAAAAAAACCTGGCTCAAAAAACCTGGCTCAATTATTATGGCCACAAATTGCGCCAAAAAAACCTGGCTCAAAAAAACCTGGCTCAAATATTATGGCCACAAATTGCGCCAAAAAAACCTGGCTCAATTATTATGGCCACAAATTGCGCCAAAAACACCTGGCTCAATTATTATGGCCACAAATTGCGCCAAAAAAACCTGGCTCAATTATTATGGCCACAAATTGCGCCAAAAAAACCTGGCTCAAAAAAACCTGGCTCAAATATTATGGCCACAAATTGCGCCAAAAAAACCTGGCTCAATTATTATGGCCACAAATTGCGCCAAAAAAAACCTGGCTCAAAAAAACCTGGCTCAATTATTATGGCCACAAATTGCGCCAAAAAAACCTGGCTCTATTATTATGGCCACAAATTGCGCAAAAAAAAACCTGGCTCAATTATTATGGCCACAAATTGCGCAAAAAAAAACCTGGCTCAATTATTATGGCCACAAATTGCGCCAAAAAAACCTGGCTCAAAAAAACCTGGCTCAATTATTATGGCCACAAATTGCGCCAAAAAAACCTGGCTCTATTATTATGGCCACAAATTGCGCAAAAAAAAAACCTGGCTCAATTATTATGGCCACAAATTGCGCCAAAAAACCTGGCTCAAAAAAACCTGGCTCAAATATTATGGCCACAAATTGCGCCAAAAAAACCAGGCTCAATTATTATGGCCACAAATTGCGTAAAAAAACCTGGCTCAAAAGAACCTGGCTCAATATTATGGCCACAAATTGCGCCAAAAAAACCTGGCTCAATTATTATGGCCACAAATTGCGCCAAAAAAAACCTGGCTCAAAAAAACCTGGCTCAATTATTATGGCCACAAATTGCGCCAAAAAAACCTGGCTCTATTATTATGGCCACAAATTGCGCAAAAAAAAACCTGGCTCAATTATTATGGCCACAAATGGAGCCAAAAAAACCTGGCTCAAAAAAACCTGGCTCAATTATTATGGCCACAAATTGCGCCAAAAAAACCTGGCTCAAAAAAACCTGGCTCAATTATTATGGCCACAAATTGCGCCAAAAAAACCTGGCTCAATTATTATGGCCACAAATTGCGCCAAAAAAAACCTGGCTCAATTATTATGGCCACAAATTGCGCCAAAAAAACCTGGCTCAAAAAAACCTGGCTCAATTATTATGGCCACAAATTGCGCCAAAAAAACCTGGCTCAAAAAAACCTGGCTCAATTATTATGGCCACAAATTGCGCCAAAAAAACCTGGCTCAAAAAAACCTGGCTCAAATATTATGGCCACAAATTGCGCCAAAAAAACCTGGCTCAATTATTATGGCCACAAATTGCGCCAAAAACACCTGGCTCAATTATTATGGCCACAAATTGCGCCAAAAAAACCTGGCTCAATTATTATGGCCACAAATTGCGCCAAAAAAACCTGGCTCAAAAAAACCTGGCTCAAATATTATGGCCACAAATTGCGCCAAAAAAACCTGGCTCAATTATTATGGCCACAAATTGCGCCAAAAAAAACCTGGCTCAAAAAAACCTGGCTCAATTATTATGGCCACAAATTGCGCCAAAAAAACCTGGCTCTATTATTATGGCCACAAATTGCGCAAAAAAAAACCTGGCTCAATTATTATGGCCACAAATTGCGCAAAAAAAACCTGGCTCAATTATTATGGCCACAAATTGCGCCAAAAAAACCTGGCTCAAAAAAACCTGGCTCAATTATTATGGCCACAAATTGCGCCAAAAAAACCTGGCTCTATTATTATGGCCACAAATTGCGCAAAAAAAAACCTGGCTCAATTATTATGGCCACAAATTGCGCCAAAAAAACCTGGCTCAAAAAAACCTGGCTCAAATATTATGGCCACAAATTGCGCCAAAAAAACCCGGCTCAATTATTATGGCCACAAATTGCGTAAAAAAAACCTGGCTCAAAAGAACCTGGCTCAAATATTATGGCCACAAATTGCGCCAAAAAAACCTGGCTCTATTATTATGGCCACAAATTGCGCAAAAAAAAACCTGGCTCAATTATTATGGCCACAAATTGCGCCAAAAAAACCTGGCTCAAAAAAACCTGGCTCAATTATTATGGCCACAAATTGCGCCAAAAAAACCTGGCTCAAAAAAACCTGGCTCAAATATTATGGCCACAAATTGCGCCAAAAAAACCTGGCTCAAAAAAACCTGGCTCAAATATTATGGCCACAAATTGCGCCAAAAAACCTGGCTCAATTATTATGGCCACAAATTGCGCCAAAAAAACCTGGCTCAATTATTATGGCCACAAATTGCGCCAAAAAAACCTGGCTCAATTATTATGGCCACAAATTGCGCCAAAAAAACCTGGCTCAAAAAACCTGGCTCAAATATTATGGCCACAAATTGCGCCAAAAAAACCTGGCTCAATTATTATGGCCACAAATTGCGCCAAAAAAAAACCTGGCTCAAAAAAACCTGGCTCAATTATTATGGCCACAAATTGCGCCAAAAAAACCTGGCTCTATTATTATGGCCACAAATTGCGCAAAAAAAACCTGGCTCAATTATTATGGCCACAAATTGCGCCAAAAAAACCTGGCTCAAAAAACCTGGCTCAATTATTATGGCCACAAATTGCGCCAAAAAAACCTGGCTCTATTATTATGGCCACAAATTGCGCAAAAAAAAACCTGGCTCAATTATTATGGCCACAAATTGCGCCAAAAAAACCTGGCTCAAAAAAACCTGGCTCAAATATTATGGCCACAAATTGCGCCAAAAAAACCTGGCTCTATTATTATGGCCACAAATTGCGCAAAAAAAAACCTGGCTCAATTATTATGGCCACAAATTGCGCCAAAAAAACCTGGCTCAAAAAAACCTGGCTCAAATATTATGGCCACAAATTGCGCCAAAAAAACCCGGCTCAATTATTATGGCCACAAATTGCGCCAAAAAAAACCTGGCTCAAAAAAACCTGGCTCAATTATTATGGCCACAAATTGCGCCAAAAAAACCTGGCTCTATTATTATGGCCACAAATTGCGCAAAAAAAAACCTGGCTCAATTATTATGGCCACAAATTGCGCCAAAAAAACCTGGCTCTATTATTATGGCCACAAATTGCGCAAAAAAAACCTGGCTCAATTATTATGGCCACAAATTGCGCCAAAAAAACATGGCTCAAAAAAACCTGGCTCAAATATTATGGCCACAAATTGCGCCAAAAAAACCTGGCTCAATTATTATGGCCACAAATTGCGCCAAAAAAAACCTGGCTCAAAAAAACCTGGCTCAATTATTATGGCCACAAATTGCGCCAAAAAAACCTGGCTCTATTATTATGGCCACAAATTGCGCAAAAAAAAACCTGGCTCAATTATTATGGCCACAAATTGCGCAAAAAAACCTGGCTCAATTATTATGGCCACAAATTGCGCCAAAAAAACCTGGCTCAAAAAAACCTGGCTCAAATATTATGGCCACAAATTGCGCCAAAAAAACCTGGCTCAAAAAAACCTGGCTCAAATATTATGGCCACAAATTGCGCCAAAAAAACCTGGCTCAATTATTATGGCCACAAATTGCGCCAAAAAAACCTGGCTCAATTATTATGGCCACAAATTGCGCCAAAAAAACCTGGCTCAATTATTATGGCCACAAATTGCGCCAAAAAAGCCTGGCTCAAAAAAACCTGGCTCAAATATTATGGCCACAAATTGCGCCAAAAAAACCTGGCTCAATTATTATGGCCACAAATTGCGCCAAAAAAAACCTGGCTCAAAAAAACCTGGCTCAATTATTATGGCCACAAATTGCGCCAAAAAAACCTGGCTCTATTATTATGGCCACAAATTGCGCCAAAAAAAACCTGGCTCAATTATTATGGCCACAAATTGCGCAAAAAAAACCTGGCTCAATTATTATGGCCACAAATTGCGCCAAAAAAACCTGGCTCAAAAAAACCTGGCTCAATTATTATGGCCACAAATTGCGCCAAAAAAACCTGGCTCTATTATTATGGCCACAAATTGCGTAAAAAAAACCTGGCTCAAAAGAACCTGGCTCAAATATTATGGCCACAAATTGCGCCAAAAAAACCTGGCTCTATTATTATGGCCACAAATTGCGCAAAAAAAAACCTGGCTCAATTATTATGGCCACAAATTGCGCCAAAAAAACCTGGCTCAAAAAAACCTGGCTCAATTATTATGGCCACAAATTGCGCAAAAAAAACCTGGCTCAATTATTATGGCCACAAATTGCGCCAAAAAAACCTGGCTCAAAAAACCTGGCTCAATTATTATGGCCACAAATTGCGCCAAAAAAACCCGGCTCAATTATTATGGCCACAAATTGCGTAAAAAAAACCTGGCTCAAAAGAACCTGGCTCAAATATTATGGCCACAAATTGCGCCAAAAAAACCTGGCTCTATTATTATGGCCACAAATTGCGCAAAAAAAAACCTGGCTCAATTATTATGGCCACAAATTGCGCCAAAAAAACCTGGCTCAAAAAAACCTGGCTCAATTATTATGGCCACAAATTGCGCCAAAAAAACCTGGCTCAAAAAAACCTGGCTCAAATATTATGGCCACAAATTGCGCCAAAAAAACCTGGCTCAAAAAAACCTGGCTCAAATATTATGGCCACAAATTGCGCCAAAAAACCTGGCTCAATTATTATGGCCACAAATTGCGCCAAAAAAACTGGCTCAATTATTATGGCCACAAATTGCGCCAAAAAAACCTGGCTCAATTATTATGGCCACAAATTGCGCCAAAAAAACCTGGCTCAAAAAAACCTGGCTCAAATATTATGGCCACAAATTGCGCCAAAAAAACCTGGCTCAATTATTATGGCCACAAATTGCGCCAAAAAAAAACCTGGCTCAAAAAAACCTGGCTCAATTATTATGGCCACAAATTGCGCCAAAAAAACCTGGCTCTATTATTATGGCCACAAATTGCGCAAAAAAAACCTGGCTCAATTATTATGGCCACAAATTGCGCCAAAAAAACCTGGCTCAAAAAAACCTGGCTCAATTATTATGGCCACAAATTGCGCCAAAAAAACCTGGCTCAATTATTATGGCCACAAATTGCGCCAAAAAAACCTGGCTCAATTATTATGGCCACAAATTGCGCCAAAAAAACCTGGCTCAAAAAACCTGGCTCAATTATTATGGCCACAAATTGCGCCAAAAAAAACCTGGCTCAAAAAAACCTGGCTCAATTATTATGGCCACAAATTGCGCCAAAAAAACCTGGCTCAATTATTATGGCCACAAATTGCGCCAAAAAAAACCTGGCTCAATTATTATGGCCACAAATTGCGCCAAAAAAACCTGGCTCAATTATTATGGCCACAAATTGCGCCAAAAAAACCTGGCTCAAAAAAACCTGGCTCAATTATTATGGCCACAAATTGCGCCAAAAAAACCTGGCTCAATTATTATGGCCACAAATTGCGCCAAAAAAACCTGGCTCAATTATTATGGCCACAAATTGCGCCAAAAAAACCTGGCTCAAAAAAACCTGGCTCAATTATTATGGCCACAAATTGCGCCAAAAAACCTGGCTCAATTATTATGGCCACAAATTGCGCCAAAAAAACCTGGCTCAAAAAAACCTGGCTCAATTATTATGGCCACAAATTGCGCCAAAAAAACCTGGCTCAAAAAAACCTGGCTCAAATATTATGGCCACAAATTGCGCCAAAAAAACCTGGCTCAAAAAAACCTGGCTCAAATATTATGGCCACAAATTGCGCCAAAAAAACCTGGCTCAAATATTATGGCCACAAATTGCGCCAAAAAAACCTGGCTCAAAAAACCTGGCTCAATTATTATGGCCACAAATTGCGCCAAAAAAACATGGCTCAAAAAAACCTGGCTCAAATATTATGGCCACAAGTTGCGCCAAAAAAACCTGGCTCAATTATTATGGCCACAAATTGCGCCAAAAAAACCTGGCTCAAAAAAACCTGGCTCAAATATTATGGCCACAAATTGCGCCAAATAAACCTGGCTCAAATATTATGGCCACAAATTGCTCCAAAATAACCTGGCTCAATTATTATGGCCACAAATTGCGCCAAAAAAACCTGGCTCAAAAAAACCTGGCTCAATTATTATGGCCACAAATTGCGCCAAAAAGAACTGGCTCAAAAAAACCTGGCTCAATTATTATGGCCACAAATTGCGCCAAAAAAACCTGGCTCAAAAAAACCTGGCTCAAATGTTATGGCCACAAATTGCGCCAAAAAACCTGGCTCAATTATTATGGCCACAAATTGCGCAAACAAAAAAACCTGGCTCAAATGTTATGGCCACAAATTGCGCCAAAAAAACCTGGCTCAAAAAAACCTGGCTCAATTATTACGGCCACAAATTGCGCCAAAAAGAACTGGCTCAAAAAAACCTGGCTCAATTATTATGGCCACAAATTGCGCCAAAAAAACCTGGCTCAAAAAGCCTGGCTCAATTATTATGGCCACAAATTGCGCCAAAAAACCTGGCTCAATTATTATGGCCACAAATTGCGCAAACAAAAAAACCTGGCTCAAATGTTATGGCCACAAATTGCGCCAAAAAAACCTGGCTCAAATGTTATGGCCACAAATTGCGCAAACAAAAAAACCTGGCTCAAATGTTATGGCCACAAATTGCGCCAAAAAAACCTGGCTCAAATGTTATGGCCACAAATTGCGACAAAAAAGCCTGGCTCAAAAAAACCTGGCTCAGTTATTATGGCCACAAATTGCGCCAAAAAAACCTGGCTCAAAAAAACCTGGCTCAATTATTATGGCCACAAATTGCGTCAAAAAAACCTGGCTCAAAAAAACCTGGCTCAAATATTATGGCCACAAGTTGCGCCAAAAAAACCTGGCTCAATTATTATGGCCACAAATTGCGCCAAAAAAACCTGGCTCAAAAAAACCTGGCTCAAATATTATGGCCACAAATTGCGCCAAATAAACCTGGCTCAAATATTATGGCCACAAATTGCTCCAAAATAACCTGGCTCAATTATTATGGCCACAAATTGCGCCAAAAAAACCTGGCTCAAAAAAACCTGGCTCAATTATTATGGCCACAAATTGCGCCAAAAAGAACTGGCTCAAAAAAACCTGGCTCAATTATTATGGCCACAAATTGCGCCAAAAAAACCTGGCTCAAAAAAACCTGGCTCAAATGTTATGGCCACAAATTGCGCCAAAAAAACCTGGCTCAAATGTTATGGCCACAAATTGCGCCAAAAAAACCTGGCTCAAATGTTATGGCCACAAATTGCGCCAAAAAAACCTGGCTCAAATGTTATGGCCACAAATTGCGCCAAAAAAACCTGGCTCAAATGTTATGGCCACAAATTGCGCCAAAAAAACCTGGCTCAAATGTTATGGCCACAAATTGCGCCAAAAAAACCTGGCTCAAAAAAACCTGGCTCAATTATTATGGCCACAAATTGCGCCAAAAAAACCTGGCTCAAATGTTATGGCCACAAATTGTGCCAAAAAAACCTGGCTCAAAAAAGCCTGGCTCAATTATTATGGCCACCAATTGCGCCAAAAAAACCTGGCTCAATTATTATGGCCGCAAATTGCGCAAAAAAAAAACCTGGCTCAAAAAAACCTGGCTCAAATGTTATGGCCACAAATTGCGCCAAAAAAACCTGGCTCAATTATTATGGCCACAAATTGCGTTTAAAAAACCTGGCTCAAAAAAACCTGGCTCAAATATTATGGCCACAAGTTGCGCCAAAAAACCTGGCTCAAGAAAACCTGGCTCAAATATTATGGCCACAAATTGCGCCAAAAAAACCTGGCTCATAAAAACTGGCTCAAATATTATGGCCACAATTTGCGCCAAAAAAACCTGGCTCAATTATTATGGCCACAAATTGCGCCAAAAAAACCTGGCTCAATTATTATGGCCACAAACTGCGTCAAAAAAACCTGGCTCAAAAAAACCTGGCTCAAATATTATGGCCACAAGTTGCGCCAAAAAAACCTGGCTCAAAAAAACCTGGCTCAAATATTATGGCCACAAATTGCGCCAAAAAAACCTTGCTCAAAAAAACTGGCTCAAATATTATGGCCACAAATTGCGCCAAAAAAACCTGGCTCAATTATTATGGCCACAAATTGCGCCAAAAAAACCTGGCTCAAAAAAACCTGGCTCAATTATTATGGCCACAAATTGCGCCAAAAAAACCTGGCTCAAATGTTATGGCCACAAATTGCGCCAAAAAAACCTGGCTCAATTATTATGGCCACAAATTGCGCCAAAAAAACCTGGCTCAAAAAAACCTGGCTCAAATATTATGGCCACAAATTGCGCCAAAAAAACCTGGCTCAAAAAAAACCTGGCTCAAATATTATGGCCACAAATTGCGCCAAAAAAACCTGGCTCAATTATTATGGCCACAAATTGCGCCAAAAAAACCTGGCTCAAAAAAACCTGGCTCAATTATTATGGCCACAAATTGCGCCAAAAAAACCTGGCTCAAAAAAACCTGGCTCAATTATTATGGCCACAAAATTGCGCCAAAAAAACCTGGCTCAATTATTATGGCCACAAATTGCGCAAAAAAAACCTGGCTCAATTATTATGGCCACAAATTGCGCCAAAAAAACCTGGCTCAAAAAAACCTGGCTCAATTATTATGGCCACAAATTGCGCCAAAAAAACCTGGCTCAAAAAAACCTGGCTCAAATATTATGGCCACAAATTGCGCCAAAAAAAACCTGGCTCAAAAAAAACCTGGCTCAAATATTATGGCCACAAATTGCGCCAAAAAAACCTTGCTCAAAAAAACTGGCTCAAATATTATGGCCACAAATTGCGCCAAAAAAACCTGGCTCAATTATTATTGGCCACAAATTGCGCCAAAAAAACCTGGCTCAAAAAAACCTGGCTCAATTATTATGGCCACAAATTGCGCCAAAAAAACCTGGCTCAAATGTTATGGCCACAAATTGCGCCAAAAAAACCTGGCTCAATTATTATGGCCACAAATTGCGCCAAAAAAACCTGGCTCAAATGTTATGGCCACAAATTGTGCCAAAAAAACCTGGCTCAAAAAAGCCTGGCTCAATTATTATGGCCACCAATTGCGCCAAAAAAACCTGGCTCAATTATTATGGCCACAAATTGCGCAAAAAAAAAACCTGGCTCAAAAAAACCTGGCTCAAATGTTATGGCCACAAATTGCGCCAAAAAAACCTGGCTCAATTATTATGGCCACAAACTGCGTCAAAAAAACCTGGCTCAAAAAAACCTGGCTCAAATATTATGGCCACAAGTTGCGCCAAAAAAACCTGGCTCAAAAAAACCTGGCTCAAATATTATGGCCACAAATTGCGCCAAAAAAACCTTGCTCAAAAAAACTGGCTCAAATATTATGGCCACAAATTGCGCCAAAAAAACCTGGCTCAATTATTATGGCCACAAATTGCGCCAAAAAAACCTGGCTCAAAAAAACCTGGCTCAATTATTATGGCCACAAATTGCGCCAAAAAAACCTGGCTCAAATGTTATGGCCACAAATTGCGCCAAAAAAACCTGGCTCAATTATTATGGCCACAAATTGCGCCAAAAAAACCTGGCTCAAAAAAACCTGGCTCAAATATTATGGCCACAAATTGCGCCAAAAAAACCTGGCTCAAAAAAACCTGGCTCAAATATTATGGCCACAAATTGCGCCAAAAAAACCTGGCTCTGTTATTATGGCCACAAATTGCGCCAAAAAAACCTGGCTCAAAAAAACCTGGCTCAATTATTATGGCCACAAATTGCGCCAAAAAAACCTGGCTCAAAAAAACCTGGCTCAATTATTATGGCCACAAATTGCGCCAAAAAAACCTGGCTCAATTATTATGGCCACAAATTGCGCAAAAAAAACCTGGCTCAATTATTATGGCCACAAATTGCGCCAAAAAAACCTGGCTCAAAAAAACCTGGCTCAATTATTATGGCCACAAATTGCGCCAAAAAAACCTGGCTCAAAAAAACCTGGCTCAAATATTATGGCCACAAATTGCGCCAAAAAAACCTGGCTCAAAAAAACCTGGCTCAAATATTATGGCCACAAATTGCGCCAAAAAAACCTTGCTCAAAAAAACTGGCTCAAATATTATGGCCACAAATTGCGCCAAAAAAACCTGGCTCAATTATTATGGCCACAAATTGCGCCAAAAAAACCTGGCTCAAAAAAACCTGGCTCAATTATTATGGCCACAAATTGCGCCAAAAAAACCTGGCTCAAATGTTATGGCCACAAATTGCGCCAAAAAAACCTGGCTCAATTATTATGGCCACAAATTGCGCCAAAAAAACCTGGCTCAAAAAAACCTGGCTCAAATATTATGGCCACAAATTGCGCCAAAAAAACCTGGCTCAAAAAAACCTGGCTCAAATATTATGGCCACAAATTGCGCCAAAAAAACCTGGCTCAATTATTATGGCCACAAATTGCGCCAAAAAAACTTGGCTCAAAAAAACCTGGCTCAATTATTATGGCCACAAATTGCGCAAAAAAAAACCTGGCTCAATTATTATGGCCACAAATTGCGCCAAAAAAACCTGGCTCAAAAAAACCTGGCTCAATTATTATGGCCACAAATTGCGCCAAAAAAACCTGGCTCAAAAAAACCTGGCTCAAATATTATGGCCACAAATTGCGCCAAAAAAAACCTGGCTCAAAAAAACCTGGCTCAAATATTATGGCCACAAATTGCGCCAAAAAAACCTGGCTCAATTATTATGGCCACAAATTGCGCCAAAAAAACCTGGCTCAATTATTATGGCCACAAATTGCGCCAAAAAACCTGGCTCAATTATTATGGCCACAAATTGCGCCAAAAAAACCTGGCTCAAAAAAACCTGGCTCAATTATTATGGCCACAAATTGCGCCAAAAAAACCTGGCTCAATTATTATGGCCACAAATTGCGCAAAAAAAAACCTGGCTCAATTATTATGGCCACAAATTGCGCCAAAAAAACCTGGCTCAAAAAAACCTGGCTCAATTATTATGGCCGCAAATTGCGCCAAAAAAACCTGGCGCAATTATTATGGCCACAAATTGCGCAAAAAAAAAACCTGGCTCAATTATTATGGCCACAAATTGCGCCAATAAAACCTGGCTCAAAAAAACCTGGCTCAATTATTATGGCCACAAATTGCGCCAAAAAAACCTGGCTCAAAAAAACCTGGCTCAATTATTATGGCCACAAATTGCGCCAAAAAAACCTGGCTCAATTATTATGGCCACAAATTGCGCCAAAAAAACCTGGCTCAAAAAAACCTGGCTCAATTATTATGGCCACAAATTGCGCCAAAAAAACCTGGCTCAAAAAAACCTGGCTCAATTATTATGGCCACAAATTGCGCCAAAAAAACCTGGCTCAATTATTATGGCCACAAATTGCGCAAAAAAAACCTGGCTCAATTATTATGGCCACAAATTGCGCCAAAAAAACCTGGCTCAAAAAAACCTGGCTCAATTATTATGGCCACAAATTGCGCCAAAAAAACCTGGCTCAATTATTATGGCCACAAATTGCGCAAAAAAAAACCTGGCTCAATTATTATGGCCACAAATTGCACCAAAAAAACCTGGCTCAAAAAAACCTGGCTCAATTATTATGGCCACAAATTGCGCCAAAAAAACCTGGCTCAATTATTATGGCCACAAATTGCGCCAAAAAAACCTGGCTCAAAAAAACCTGGCTCAATTATTATGGCCACAAATTGCGCCAAAAAAACCTGGCTCAATTATTATGGCCACAAATTGCGCAAAAAAAAACCTGGCTCAATTATTATGGCCACAAATTGCGCCAAAAAAACCTGGCTCAAAAAAACCTGGCTCAATTATTATGGCCACAAATTGCGCCAAAAAAACCTGGCTCAATTATTATGGCCACAAATTGCGCAAAAAAAAACCTGGCTCAATTATTATGGCCACAAATTGCACCAAAAAAACCTGGCTCAATTATTATGGCCACAAATTGCACCAAAAAAACCTGGCTCAAAAAAACCTGGCTCAATTATTATGGCCACAAATTGCGCCAAAAAAACCTGGCTCAAAAAAACCTGGCTCAATTATTATGGCCACAAATTGCGCAAAAAAAAACCTGGCTCAATTATTATGGCCACAAATTGCACCAAAAAAACCTGGCTCAATTATTATGGCCACAAATTGCGCCAAAAAAACCTGGCTCAAAAAAACCTGGCTCAAATATTATGGCCACAAATTGCGCCAAAAAAACCTGGCTCAAAAAAACCTGGCTCAATTATTATGGCCACAAATTGCGCCAAAAAAACCTGGCTCAGAAAAACCTGGCTCAAATATTATGGCCACAAATTGCGCCAAAAAAACCTGGCTCAAAAAAACCTGGCTCAAATATTATGGCCACAAATTGCGCCAAAAAAACCTGGCTCAAATGTTATGGCCACAAATTGCGCCAAAAAAACCTGGCTCAAAAAAGCCTGGCTCAATTATTATGGCCACAAATTGCGCCAAAAAAACCTGGCTCAATTATTATGGCCACAAATTGCGCCAAAAAAACCTGGCTCAATTATTATGGCCACAAATTGCGCCAAAAAAACCTGGCTCAAAAAAACCTGGCTCAATTATTATGGCCACAAATTGCGCCAAAAAAACCTGGCTCAATTATTATGGCCACAAATTGCGCAAAAAAAAACCTGGCTCAATTATTATGGCCACAAATTGCACCAAAAAAACCTGGCTCAAAAAAACCTGGCTCAATTATTATGGCCACAAATTGCGCCAAAAAAACCTGGCTCAATTATTATGGCCACAAATTGCGCCAAAAAAACCTGGCTCAAAAAAACCTGGCTCAATTATTATGGCCACAAATTGCGCCAAAAAAACCTGGCTCAATTATTATGGCCACAAATTGCGCAAAAAAAAACCTGGCTCAATTATTATGGCCACAAATTGCGCCAAAAAAACCTGGCTCAAAAAAACCTGGCTCAATTATTATGGCCACAAATTGCGCCAAAAAAACCTGGCTCAATTATTATGGCCACAAATTGCGCAAAAAAAAACCTGGCTCAATTATTATGGCCACAAATTGCACCAAAAAAACCTGGCTCAAAAAAACCTGGCTCAATTATTATGGCCACAAATTGCACCAAAAAAACCTGGCTCAAAAAAACCTGGCTCAATTATTATGGCCACAAATTGCGCCAAAAAAACCTGGCTCAAAAAAACCTGGCTCAAATATTATGGCCACAAATTGCGCCAAAAAAACCTGGCTCAAAAAAACCTGGCTCAATTATTATGGCCACAAATTGCGCAAAAAAAAACCTGGCTCAATTATTATGGCCACAAATTGCACCAAAAAAACCTGGCTCAATTATTATGGCCACAAATTGCGCCAAAAAAACCTGGCTCAAAAAAACCTGGCTCAAATATTATGGCCACAAATTGCGCCAAAAAAACCTGGCTCAAAAAAACCTGGCTCAATTATTATGGCCACAAATTGCGCCAAAAAAACCTGGCTCAAAAAAACCTGGCTCAAATATTATGGCCACAAATTGCGCCAAAAAAACCTGGCTCAAAAAAACCTGGCTCAAATATTATGGCCACAAATTGCGCCAAAAAAACCTGGCTCAAATGTTATGGCCACAAATTGCGCCAAAAAAACCTGGCTCAAAAAAGCCTGGCTCAATTATTATGGCCACAAATTGCGCCAAAAAAACCTGGCTCAATTATTATGGCCACAAATTGCGCCAAAAAAACCTGGCTCAATTATTATGGCCACAAATTGCGTCAAAAAAACCTGGCTCAAAAAAACCTGGCTCAAATATTATGGCCACAAGTTGCGCCAAAAAAACCTGGCTCAAAAAAACCTGGCTCAAATATTATGGCCACAAATTGCGCCAAAAAAACCTGGCTCAAATATTATGGCCACAAATTGCGCCAAAAAAACCTGGCTCAATTATTATGGCCACAAATTGCGCCAAAAAAACCTGGCTCAAATATTATGGCCACAAATTGCGCCAAAAAAACCTGGCTCAAAAAAACCTGGCTCAAATATTATGGCCACAAATTGCGCCAAAAAAACCTGGCTCAAAAAAACCTGGCTCAAATATTATGGCCACAAATTGCGCCAAAAAAACCTGGCTCAATTATTATGGCCACAAATTGCGCCAAAAAAACCTGGCTCAAAAAAACCTGGCTCAGTTATTATGGCCACAAATTGCGCCAAAAAAACCTGGCTCAAAAAAACCTGGCTCAATTATTATGGCCACAAATTGCGCAAAAAAAAACCTGGCTCAAATGTTATGGCCACAAATTGCGCCAAAAAAACCTGGCTCAAATGTTATGGCCACAAATTGCGCCAAAAAAACCTGGCTCAAATGTTATGGCCACAAATTGCGCCAAAAAAACCTGGCTCAAAAAAACCTGGCTCAATTATTATGGCCACAAATTGCGTCAAAAAAACCTGGCTCAAAAAAACCTGGCTCAAATATTATGGCCACAAGTTGCGCCAAAAAAACCTGGCTCAAATATTATGGCCACAAATTGCGCCAAAAAAACCTGGCTCAATTATTATGGCCACAAATTGCGCCAAAAAAACCTGGCTCAAGAAAACCTGGCTCAATTATTATGGCCACAAATTGCGCCAAAAAAACCTGGCTCAAAAAAACCTGGCTCAAATATTATGGCCACAAATTGCGCCAAAAAAACCTGGCTCAATTATTATGGCCACAAATTGCGCCAAAAAAACCTGGCTCAATTATTATGGCCACAAATTGCGCCAAAAAAACCTGGCTCAAAAAAACCTGGCTCAATTATTATGGCCACAAATTGCGCCAAAAAAACCTGGCTCAAAAAAAACCTGGCTCAATTATTATGGCCACAAATTGCGCCAAAAAAACCTGGCTCAAAAAAACCTGGCTCAATTATTATGGCCACAAATTGCGCCAAAAAACCTGGCTCAGTTATTATGGCCACAAATTGCGCCAAAAAAACCTGGCTCAAAAAAACCTGGCTCAATTATTATGGCCACAAATTGCGCAAAAAAAAACCTGGCTCAAATGTTATGGCCACAAATTGCGCCAAAAAAACCTGGCTCAAATGTTATGGCCACAAATTGCGCCAAAAAAACCTGGCTCAAATGTTATGGCCACAAATTGCGCCAAAAAAACCTGGCTCAAAAAAACCTGGCTCAATTATTATGGCCACAAATTGCGTCAAAAAAACCTGGCTCAAAAAAACCTGGCTCAAATATTATGGCCACAAGTTGCGCCAAAAAAACCTGGCTCAAATATTATGGCCACAAATTGCGCCAAAAAAACCTGGCTCAATTATTATGGCCACAAATTGCGCCAAAAAAACCTGGCTCAAGAAAACCTGGCTCAATTATTATGGCCACAAATTGCGCCAAAAAAACCTGGCTCAAAAAAACCTGGCTCAAATATTATGGCCACAAATTGCGCCAAAAAAACCTGGCTCAATTATTATGGCCACAAATTGCGCCAAAAAAACCTGGCTCAATTATTATGGCCACAAATTGCGCCAAAAAAACCTGGCTCAAAAAAACCTGGCTCAATTATTATGGCCACAAATTGCGCCAAAAAAACCTGGCTCAAAAAAAACCTGGCTCAATTATTATGGCCACAAATTGCGCCAAAAAAACCTGGCTCAAAAAAACCTGGCTCAATTATTATGGCCACAAATTGCGCCAAAAAACCTGGCTCAATTATTATGGCCACAAATTGCGCCAAAAAAACCTGGCTCAAAAAAACCTGGCTCAATTATTATGGCCACAAATTGCGCCAAAAAAACCTGGCTCAAAAAAACCTGGCTCAATTATTATGGCCACAAATTGCGCCAAAAAAACCTGGCTCTATTATTATGGCCACAAATTGCGCAAAAAAAAACCTGGCTCAATTATTATGGCCACAAATTGCGCCAAAAAAACCTGGCTCAAAAAAACCTGGCTCAAATATTATGGCCACAAATTGCGCCAAAAAAACCTGGCTCAATTATTATGGCCACAAATTGCGCCAAAAAAACCTGGCTCAATTATTATGGCCACAAATTGCGCCAAAAAAACCTGGCTCAAAAAAACCTGGCTCAATTATTATGGCCACAAATTGCGCCAAAAAAAACCTGGCTCAAAAAAAATTGGCTCAATTATTATGGCCACAAATTGCGCCAAAAAAACCTGGCTCAAATATTATGGCCACAAATTGCGCCAAAAAAACCTGGCTCAAAAAAACCTGGCTCAATTATTATGGCCACAAATTGCGCCAAAAAAACCTGGCTCAATTATTATGGCCACAAATTGCGCCAAAAAAAACCTGGCTCAAAAAAAATTGGCTCAATTATTATGGCCACAAATTGCGCCAAAAAAAACCTGGCTCAAAAAAAATTGGCTCAATTATTATGGCCACAAATTGCGCCAAAAAAAACCTGGCTCAAAAAAAATTGGCTCAATTATTATGGCCACAAATTGCGCCAAAAAAACCTGGCTCAAAAAAACCTGGCTCAATTATTATGGCCACAAATTGCGCCAAAAAAACCTGGCTCAAAAAAACCTGGCTCAATTATTATGGCCACAAATTGCGCCAAAAAAACCTGGCTCAATTATTATGGCCACAAATTGCGCCAAAAAAACCTGGCTCAAAAAAACCTGGCTCAATTATTATGGCCACAAATTGCGCCAAAAAAACCTGGCTCAAAAAAACCTGGCTCAATTATTATGGCCACAAATTGCGCCAAAAAAACCTGGCTCTATTATTATGGCCACAAATTGCGCAAAAAAAAACCTGGCTCAATTATTATGGCCACAAATTGCGCCAAAAAAACCTGGCTCAAAAAAACCTGGCTCAAATATTATGGCCACAAATTGCGCCAAAAAAACCTGGCTCAATTATTATGGCCACAAATTGCGCCAAAAAAACCTGGCTCAATTATTATGGCCACAAATTGCGCCAAAAAAACCTGGCTCAAAAAAACCTGGCTCAATTATTATGGCCACAAATTGCGCCAAAAAAACCTGGCTCAAAAAAACCTGGCTCAATTATTATGGCCACAAATTGCGCCAAAAAAACCTGGCTCAATTATTATGGCCACAAATTGCGCCAAAAAAAACCTGGCTCAAAAAAAATTGGCTCAATTATTATGGCCACAAATTGCGCCAAAAAAAACCTGGCTCAAAAAAAATTGGCTCAATTATTATGGCCACAAATTGCGCCAAAAAAAGCCTGGCTCAAAAAAAATTGGCTCAATTATTATGGCCACAAATTGCGCCAAAAAAACCTGGCTCAAATATTATGGCCACAAATTGCGCCAAAAAAACCTGGCTCAAAAAAACCTGGCTCAATTATTATGGCCACAAATTGCGCCAAAAAAACCTGGCTCAATTATTATGGCCACAAATTGCGCCAAAAAAACCTGGCTCAAAAAAACCTGGCTCAATTATTATGGCCACAAATTGCGCCAAAAAAACCTGGCTCAAAAAAACCTGGCTCAATTATTATGGCCACAAATTGCGCCAAAAAAACCTGGCTCTATTATTATGGCCACAAATTGCGCCAAAAAAACCTGGCTCAATTATTATGGCCACAAATTGCGCCAAAAAACCTGGCTCAAAAAAACCTGGCTCAATTATTATGGCCACAAATTGCGCCAAAAAAACCTGGCTCAAAAAAACCTGGCTCAATTATTATGGCCACAAATTGCGCCAAAAAAACCTGGCTCTATTATTATGGCCACAAATTGCGCAAAAAAAAAACCTGGCTCAATTATTATGGCCACAAATTGCGCCAAAAAAACCTGGCTCAAAAAAACCTGGCTCAAATATTATGGCCACAAATTGCGCCAAAAAAACCTGGCTCAATTATTATGGCCACAAATTGCGCCAAAAAAAACCTGGCTCAAAAAAAATTGGCTCAATTATTATGGCCACAAATTGCGCCAAAAAAAACCTGGCTCAAAAAAAATTGGCTCAATTATTATGGCCACAAATTGCGCCAAAAAAAACCTGGCTCAAAAAAAATTGGCTCAATTATTATGGCCACAAATTGCGCCAAAAAAACCTGGCTCAAATATTATGGCCACAAATTGCGCCAAAAAAACCTGGCTCAAAAAAACCTGGCTCAATTATTATGGCCACAAATTGCGCCAAAAAAACCTGGCTCAAAAAAACCTGGCTCAATTATTATGGCCACAAATTGCGCCAAAAAAACCTGGCTCAATTATTATGGCCACAAATTGCGCCAAAAAAACCTGGCTCAAAAAAACCTGGCTCAATTATTATGGCCACAAATTGCGCCAAAAAAACCTGGCTCAAAAAAACCTGGCTCAATTATTATGGCCACAAATTGCGCCAAAAAAACCTGGCTCTATTATTATGGCCACAAATTGCGCAAAAAAAACCTGGCTCTATTATTATGGCCACAAATTGCGCAAAAAAAAACCTGGCTCAATTATTATGGCCACAAATTGCGCCAAAAAAACCTGGCTCAAAAAAACCTGGCTCAAATGTTATGGCCACAAATTGCGCCAAAAAAACCTGGCTCAAAAAAACCTGGCTCAATTATTATGGCCACAAATTGCGCCAAAAAAACCTGGCTCAATTATTATGGCCACAAATTGCGCCAAAAAAACCTGGCTCAAAAAAACCTGGCTCAAATATTATGGCCACAAATTGCGCCAAAAAAACCTGGCTCAATTATTATGGCCACAAATTGCGCCAAAAAAACCTGGCTCAATTATTATGGCCACAAATTGCGCCAAAAAAACCTGGCTCAAAAAAACCTGGCTCAATTATTATGGCCACAAATTGCGCCAAAAAAACCTGGCTCAAAAAAACCTGGCTCAAATATTATGGCCACAAATTGCGCCAAAAAAACCTGGCTCAATTATTATGGCCACAAATTGCGCCAAAAAAACCTGGCTCTATTATTATGGCCACAAATTGCGCAAAAAAAAACCTGGCTCAATTATTATGGCCACAAATTGCGCCAAAAAAACCTGGCTCAAAAAAACCTGGCTCAAATGTTATGGCCACAAATTGCGCCAAAAAAACCTGGCTCTATTATTATGGCCACAAATTGCGCCAAAAAAACCTGGCTCAAAAAAACCTGGCTCAAATATTATGGCCACAAATTGCGCAAAAAAAAACCTGGCTCAATTATTATGGCCACAAATTGCGCCAAAAAAACCTGGCTCAAAAAAACCTGGCTCAAATATTATGGCCACAAATTGCGCCAAAAAAACCTGGCTCAAAAAAACTGGCTCAAATATTATGGCCACAAATTGCGCCAAAAAAACCTGGCTCAAAAAAACCTGGCTCAATTATTATGGCCACAAATTGCGCCAAAAAAACCTGGCTCAAAAAAACCTGGCTCAATTATTATGGCCACAAATTGCGCCAAAAAAACCTGGCTCAATTATTATGGCCACAAATTGCGCCAAAAATACCTGGCTCAAAAAAACCTGGCTCAAATATTATGGCCACAAATTGCGCCAAAAAAACCTGGCTCAATTATTATGGCCACAAATTGCGCCAAAAAAACCTGGCTCAATTATTATGGCCACAAATTGCGCCAAAAAAACCTGGCTCAAAAAAACCTGGCTCAATTATTATGGCCACAAATTGCGCCAAAAAAACCTGGCTCAAAAAAAACCTGGCTCAATTATTATGGCCACAAATTGCGCCAAAAAAACCTGGCTCAAAAAAACCTGGCTCAATTATTATGGCCACAAATTGCGCCAAAAAACCTGGCTCAATTATTATGGCCACAAATTGCGCCAAAAAAACCTGGCTCAAAAAAACCTGGCTCAATTATTATGGCCACAAATTGCGCCAAAAAAACCTGGCTCAAAAAAACCTGGCTCAATTATTATGGCCACAAATTGCGCCAAAAAAACCTGGCTCTATTATTATGGCCACAAATTGCGCAAAAAAAAACCTGGCTCAATTATTATGGCCACAAATTGCGCCAAAAAAACCTGGCTCAAAAAAACCTGGCTCAAATATTATGGCCACAAATTGCGCCAAAAAAACCTGGCTCAATTATTATGGCCACAAATTGCGCCAAAAAAACCTGGCTCAATTATTATGGCCACAAATTGCGCCAAAAAAACCTGGCTCAAAAAAACCTGGCTCAATTATTATGGCCACAAATTGCGCCAAAAAAACCTGGCTCAATTATTATGGCCACAAATTGCGCCAAAAAAACCTGGCTCAAAAAAACCTGGCTCAATTATTATGGCCACAAATTGCGCCAAAAAAACCTGGCTCAATTATTATGGCCACAAATTGCGCCAAAAAAACCTGGCTCAAATATTATGGCCACAAATTGCGCCAAAAAAACCTGGCTCAATTATTATGGCCACAAATTGCGCCAAAAAAACCTGGCTCAATTATTATGGCCACAAATTGCGCCAAAAAAAACCTGGCTCAAAAAAAATTGGCTCAATTATTATGGCCACAAATTGCGCCAAAAAAAACCTGGCTCAAAAAAAATTGGCTCAATTATTATGGCCACAAATTGCGCCAAAAAAAACCTGGCTCAAAAAAAATTGGCTCAATTATTATGGCCACAAATTGCGCCAAAAAAACCTGGCTCAAATATTATGGCCACAAATTGCGCCAAAAAAACCTGGCTCAAAAAAACCTGGCTCAATTATTATGGCCACAAATTGCGCCAAAAAAACCTGGCTCAAAAAAACCTGGCTCAATTATTATGGCCACAAATTGCGCCAAAAAAACCTGGCTCAATTATTATGGCCACAAATTGCGCCAAAAAAACCTGGCTCAAAAAAACCTGGCTCAATTATTATGGCCACAAATTGCGCCAAAAAAACCTGGCTCAAAAAAACCTGGCTCAATTATTATGGCCACAAATTGCGCCAAAAAAACCTGGCTCTATTATTATGGCCACAAATTGCGCAAAAAAAAACCTGGCTCAATTATTATGGCCACAAATTGCGCCAAAAAAAACCTGGCTCAAAAAAACCTGGCTCAAATATTATGGCCACAAATTGCGCCAAAAAAACCTGGCTCAATTATTATGGCCACAAATTGCGCCAAAAAAAACCTGGCTCAATTATTATGGCCACAAATTGCGCCAAAAAAACCTGGCTCAAAAAAACCTGGCTCAATTATTATGGCCACAAATTGCGCCAAAAAAACCTGGCTCAAAAAAACCTGGCTCAATTATTATGGCCACAAATTGCGCCAAAAAAACCTGGCTCAATTATTATGGCCACAAATTGCGCCAAAAAAAAACCTGGCTCAAAAAAAATTGGCTCAATTATTATGGCCACAAATTGCGCCAAAAAAAACCTGGCTCAAAAAAAATTGGCTCAATTATTATGGCCACAAATTGCGCCAAAAAAGCCTGGCTCAAAAAAAATTGGCTCAATTATTATGGCCACAAATTGCGCCAAAAAAACCTGGCTCAAATATTATGGCCACAAATTGCGCCAAAAAAACCTGGCTCAAAAAAACCTGGCTCAATTATTATGGCCACAAATTGCGCCAAAAAAAACCTGGCTCAAAAAAACCTGGCTCAATTATTATGGCCACAAATTGCGCCAAAAAAACCTGGCTCAATTATTATGGCCACAAATTGCGCCAAAAAAACCTGGCTCAAAAAAACCTGGCTCAATTATTATGGCCACAAATTGCGCCAAAAAAACCTGGCTCAAAAAAACCTGGCTCAATTATTATGGCCACAAATTGCGCCAAAAAAACCTGGCTCTATTATTGTGGCCACAAATTGCGCAAAAAAAAACCTGGCTCAATTATTATGGCCACAAATTGCGCCAAAAAAACCTGGCTCAAAAAAACCTGGCTCAAATATTATGGCCACAAATTGCGCCAAAAAAACCTGGCTCGATTATTATGGCCACAAATTGCGCCAAAAAAACCTGGCTCAATTATTATGGCCACAAATTGCGCCAAAAAAACCTGGCTCAAAAAAACCTGGCTCAATTATTATGGCCACAAATTGCGCCAAAAAAACCTGGCTCTATTATTATGGCCACAAATTGCGCAAAAAAAAACCTGGCTCAATTATTATGGCCACAAATTGCGCCAAAAAAACCTGGCTCAAAAAAACCTGGCTCAAATATTATGGCCACAAATTGCGCCAAAAAAACCTGGCTCAATTATTATGGCCACAAATTGCGCCAAAAAAAACCTGGCTCAAAAAAAATTGGCTCAATTATTATGGCCACAAATTGCGCCAAAAAAAACCTGGCTCAAAAAAAATTGGCTCAATTATTATGGCCACAAATTGCGCCAAAAAAAACCTGGCTCAAAAAAAATTGGCTCAATTATTATGGCCACAAATTGCGCCAAAAAAACCTGGCTCAAATATTATGGCCACAAATTGCGCCAAAAAAACCTGGCTCAAAAAAACCTGGCTCAATTATTATGGCCACAAATTGCGCCAAAAAAACCTGGCTCAAAAAAACCTGGCTCAATTATTATGGCCACAAATTGCGCCAAAAAAACCTGGCTCAATTATTATGGCCACAAATTGCGCCAAAAAAAACCTGGCTCAAAAAAACCTGGCTCAATTATTATGGCCACAAATTGCGCCAAAAAAACCTGGCTCAAAAAAACCTGGCTCAATTATTATGGCCACAAATTGCGCCAAAAAAACCTGGCTCTATTATTATGGCCACAAATTGCGCAAAAAAAACCTGGCTCTATTATTATGGCCACAAATTGCGCAAAAAAAAACCTGGCTCAATTATTATGGCCACAAATTGCGCCAAAAAAACCTGGCTCAAAAAAACCTGGCTCAAATGTTATGGCCACAAATTGCGCCAAAAAAACCTGGCTCAAAAAAACCTGGCTCAATTATTATGGCCACAAATTGCGCCAAAAAAACCTGGCTCAATTATTATGGCCACAAATTGCGCCAAAAAAACCTGGCTCAAAAAAACCTGGCTCAAATATTATGGCCACAAATTGCGCCAAAAAAACCTGGCTCAATTATTATGGCCACAAATTGCGCCAAAAAAACCTGGCTCAATTATTATGGCCACAAATTGCGCCAAAAAAACCTGGCTCAAAAAAACCTGGCTCAATTATTATGGCCACAAATTGCGCCAAAAAAACCTGGCTCAAAAAAACCTGGCTCAAATATTATGGCCACAAATTGCGCCAAAAAAACCTGGCTCAATTATTATGGCCACAAATTGCGCCAAAAAAACCTGGCTCTATTATTATGGCCACAAATTGCGCAAAAAAAAACCTGGCTCAATTATTATGGCCACAAATTGCGCCAAAAAAACCTGGCTCAAAAAAACCTGGCTCAAATGTTATGGCCACAAATTGCGCCAAAAAAACCTGGCTCTATTATTATGGCCACAAATTGCGCCAAAAAAACCTGGCTCAAAAAAACCTGGCTCAAATATTATGGCCACAAATTGCGCAAAAAAAAACCTGGCTCAATTATTATGGCCACAAATTGCGCCAAAAAAACCTGGCTCAAAAAAACCTGGCTCAAATATTATGGCCACAAATTGCGCCAAAAAAACCTGGCTCAAAAAAACTGGCTCAAATATTATGGCCACAAATTGCGCCAAAAAAACCTGGCTCAAAAAAACCTGGCTCAATTATTATGGCCACAAATTGCGCCAAAAAAACCTGGCTCAAAAAAACCTGGCTCAATTATTATGGCCACAAATTGCGCCAAAAAAACCTGGCTCAATTATTATGGCCACAAATTGCGCCAAAAAAACCTGGCTCAAAAAAACCTGGCTCAATTATTATGGCCACAAATTGCGCCAAAAAACCTGGCTCAAAAAAACCTGGCTCAATTATTATGGCCACAAATTGCGCCAAAAAAACCTGGCTCTATTATTATGGCCACAAATTGCGCAAAAAAAAAACCTGGCTCAATTATTATGGCCACAAATTGCGCCAAAAAAACCTGGCTCAAAAAAAATTGGCTCAATTATTATGGCCACAAATTGCGCCAAAAAAACCTGGCTCAAATATTATGGCCACAAATTGCGCCAAAAAAACCTGGCTCAAAAAAACCTGGCTCAATTATTATGGCCACAAATTGCGCCAAAAAAACCTGGCTCAAAAAAACCTGGCTCAATTATTATGGCCACAAATTGCGCCAAAAAAACCTGGCTCTATTATTATGGCCACAAATTGCGCAAAAAAAACCTGGCTCTATTATTATGGCCACAAATTGCGCAAAAAAAAACCTGGCTCAATTATTATGGCCACAAATTGCGCCAAAAAAACCTGGCTCAAAAAAACCTGGCTCAAATGTTATGGCCACAAATTGCGCCAAAAAAACCTGGCTCAAAAAAACCTGGCTCAATTATTATGGCCACAAATTGCGCCAAAAAAACCTGGCTCAATTATTATGGCCACAAATTGCGCCAAAAAAACCTGGCTCAAAAAAACCTGGCTCAAATATTATGGCCACAAATTGCGCCAAAAAAACCTGGCTCAATTATTATGGCCACAAATTGCGCCAAAAAAACCTGGCTCAATTATTATGGCCACAAATTGCGCCAAAAAAACCTGGCTCAAAAAAACCTGGCTCAATTATTATGGCCACAAATTGCGCCAAAAAAACCTGGCTCAAAAAAACCTGGCTCAAATATTATGGCCACAAATTGCGCCAAAAAAACCTGGCTCAATTATTATGGCCACAAATTGCGCCAAAAAAACCTGGCTCTATTATTATGGCCACAAATTGCGCAAAAAAAAACCTGGCTCAATTATTATGGCCACAAATTGCGCCAAAAAAACCTGGCTCAAAAAAACCTGGCTCAAATGTTATGGCCACAAATTGCGCCAAAAAAACCTGGCTCTATTATTATGGCCACAAATTGCGCCAAAAAAACCTGGCTCAAAAAAACCTGGCTCAAATATTATGGCCACAAATTGCGCAAAAAAAAACCTGGCTCAATTATTATGGCCACAAATTGCGCCAAAAAAACCTGGCTCAAAAAAACCTGGCTCAAATATTATGGCCACAAATTGCGCCAAAAAAACCTGGCTCAAAAAAACTGGCTCAAATATTATGGCCACAAATTGCGCCAAAAAAACCTGGCTCAAAAAAACCTGGCTCAATTATTATGGCCACAAATTGCGCCAAAAAAACCTGGCTCAAAAAAACCTGGCTCAATTATTATGGCCACAAATTGCGCCAAAAAAACCTGGCTCAATTATTATGGCCACAAATTGCGCCAAAAAAACCTGGCTCAAAAAAACCTGGCTCAATTATTATGGCCACAAATTGCGCCAAAAAACCTGGCTCAAAAAAACCTGGCTCAATTATTATGGCCACAAATTGCGCCAAAAAAACCTGGCTCTATTATTATGGCCACAAATTGCGCAAAAAAAAACCTGGCTCAATTATTATGGCCACAAATTGCGCCAAAAAAACCTGGCTCAAAAAAAATTGGCTCAATTATTATGGCCACAAATTGCGCCAAAAAAACCTGGCTCAAATATTATGGCCACAAATTGCGCCAAAAAAACCTGGCTCAATTATTATGGCCACAAATTGCGCCAAAAAAACCTGGCTCAAAAAAACCTGGCTCAATTATTATGGCCACAAATTGCGCCCAAAAAACGTGGCTCAATTATTATGGCCACAAATTGCGCCAAAAAAACCTGGCTCAAAAAAACCTGGCTCAATTATTATGGCCACAAATTGCGCCAAAAAAACCTGGCTCAAAAAAACCTGGCTCAATTATTATGGCCACAAATTGCGCCAAAAAAACCTGGCTCTATTATTATGGCCACAAATTGCGCAAAAAAAAAACCTGGCTCAATTATTATGGCCACAAATTGCGCCAAAAAAACCTGGCTCAAAAAAACCTGGCTCAAATATTATGGCCACAAATTGCGCCAAAAAAACCTGGCTCAATTATTATGGCCACAAATTGCGCCAAAAAAACCTGGCTCTATTATTATGGCCACAAATTGCGCAAAAAAAAACCTGGCTCAATTATTATGGCCACAAATTGCGCCAAAAAAAACCTGGCTCAAAAAAACCTGGCTCAAATGTTATGGCCACAAATTGCGCCAAAAAAACCTGGCTCAATTATTATGGCCACAAATTGCGCCAAAAAAACCTGGCTCAAAAAAACCTGGCTCAATTATTATGGCCACAAATTGCGCCAAAAAAAACCTGGCTCAAAAAAACCTGGCTCAATTATTATGGCCACAAATTGCGCCAAAAAAACCTGGCTCAAATATTATGGCCACAAATTGCGCCAAAAAAACCTGGCTCAAAAAAACCTGGCTCAATTATTATGGCCACAAATTGCGCCAAAAAAACCTGGCTCAAAAAAACCTGGCTCAAATGTTATGGCCACAAATTGCGCCAAAAAAACCTGGCTCTATTATTATGGCCACAAATTGCGCCAAAAAAACCTGGCTCAAAAAAACCTGGCTCAAATATTATGGCCACAAATTGCGCAAAAAAAAACCTGGCTCAATTATTATGGCCACAAATTGCGCCAAAAAAAACCTGGCTCAAAAAAACCTGGCTCAAATATTATGGCCACAAATTGCGCCAAAAAAACCTGGCTCAAAAAAACTGGCTCAAATATTATGGCCACAAATTGCGCCAAAAAAACCTGGCTCAAAAAAACCTGGCTCAATTATTATGGCCACAAATTGCGCCAAAAAAACCTGGCTCAAAAAAAACCTGGCTCAATTATTATGGCCACAAATTGCGCCAAAAAAACCTGGCTCAATTATTATGGCCACAAATTGCGCCAAAAAAAACCTGGCTCAAAAAAACCTGGCTCAATTATTATGGCCACAAATTGCGCCAAAAAACCTGGCTCAAAAAAACCTGGCTCAATTATTATGGCCACAAATTGCGCCAAAAAAAACCTGGCTCTATTATTATGGCCACAAATTGCGCAAAAAAAAAACCTGGCTCAATTATTATGGCCACAAATTGCGCCAAAAAAACCTGGCTCAAAAAAAATTGGCTCAATTATTATGGCCACAAATTGCGCCAAAAAAACCTGGCTCAAATATTATGGCCACAAATTGCGCCAAAAAAACCTGGCTCAAAAAAACCTGGCTCAATTATTATGGCCACAAATTGCGCCAAAAAAAACCTGGCTCAAAAAAACCTGGCTCAATTATTATGGCCACAAATTGCGCCAAAAAAACCTGGCTCTATTATTATGGCCACAAATTGCGCAAAAAAAACCTGGCTCTATTATTATGGCCACAAATTGCGCAAAAAAAAAACCTGGCTCAATTATTATGGCCACAAATTGCGCCAAAAAAACCTGGCTCAAAAAAACCTGGCTCAAATGTTATGGCCACAAATTGCGCCAAAAAAAACCTGGCTCAAAAAAACCTGGCTCAATTATTATGGCCACAAATTGCGCCAAAAAAAACCTGGCTCAATTATTATGGCCACAAATTGCGCCAAAAAAAACCTGGCTCAAAAAAACCTGGCTCAAATATTATGGCCACAAATTGCGCCAAAAAAACCTGGCTCAATTATTATGGCCACAAATTGCGCCAAAAAAACCTGGCTCAATTATTATGGCCACAAATTGCGCCAAAAAAACCTGGCTCAAAAAAACCTGGCTCAATTATTATGGCCACAAATTGCGCCAAAAAAACCTGGCTCAAAAAAAACCTGGCTCAAATATTATGGCCACAAATTGCGCCAAAAAAACCTGGCTCAATTATTATGGCCACAAATTGCGCCAAAAAAACCTGGCTCTATTATTAT